>JAKSZP010004173.1:0-133474 GCA_022478985.1 Massospora cicadina | reverse complement strand
TACACCAAAAGTGCCTTCACTTGAGTGATCAATTGAAGCTGTATTTTACCTGAGCTCATGATTTCATAACTTGAATGGGATTTGAACCCTTGTTCTCCAATTTAACTGAATTAAAACATCTTTGTTTGTTATGTAGATCATTTGTTTCAGTGCCTGGGCCAATATAAGGGGCTGAGCGTTTTGCACCCCATTAGTACCAACCTGGTCATGCTTGGCTTGCACCCAGCGTTGGTCTAAGGTGTGTTTCAGGTCAAAAAGAGCCTGAAGTTTCACCTTCTGGGACTCCTGCCACACAGCCTTAACTTTGGCATTAATTCCTACTATTAAGTCATCCAACCATGACAGATTGATCCCTTAGATATATTAGAAGAGTGGGAACTAATGCTTACACACTCAAGGATCCAGCAAGTAGTTGGATTATTAATTAAGTGCATACTAAGTTTCTCCAAGCATAAAAACAGTAAGCAAATCACCTGAAAGGCCCCTGCACCATTAGCAGAATACATAAGTCTCTACTAATAAATATAGATGATGTTCCTCTAGATCAGTTAGCAGAAGATGAGATGTAGGTGATGCATCAGAGGAACACTAACTGGTTAAGAGGGTAGAAATGTCAGAAAAATTAATCAGCTGGTTTCCTCCCACTATACCAAATACAATTAATTAATTAGTGTTGGTATTGGTAGTCAAGCAATTGCATAATAATCTTCTGGATCTGTTTGCCTTGGAAAGCAGTTTGGATACAATTGGTATAATTCACTTATAGGTGACTAGAAGCTGAGTATAACCAAAAGTAGATATTATAATTTCCTGAAGGTAGTTGGCAAATCAAAAGCTAAAGGTTAATAATTAGAAATGTGACAATCTGGTGGTGATTCCACTGAGATTGAATTGAGCAAATAGTGAGTGAGTTTACCTACTTGGTATAGCTGTAAAAGTAGCTGCAGCAAGAAAGATAACAGTCACAGTAGCAAATTGAAAGGGGATCACTTTTGGTTGGAAAGATAAAATAGACTCATAGTGTAAAATTAATAATAGGTGTATAACCCCTGGGTTTGTCAGTACAAAGCTGCTTTAATAAAAAAGTTTGTGTTTCTCATAAGCGCTTGGCTTCTATTTCTTATATCTTACTGTTTTTGTTTGAGGAATGAGGACCACTATATCGTCCTTTAATTGTATCAGTGGACTTAACCTCTGTGCAACAATCCACCAGATCTTATCTAATCTGCAGAAGATTGATAGTACCTGGAACCTTCCCAATTCTGAGAGTATTTTGCCACTAATAGTCCTAGTAAGAGGTTATAGTCATATTAGTTTAAGGGCTGAACTGATGTGGAAAATAATATCTGCATGAATTGCATGCTCAAAAGGTGGCCAGGAGATGCTCTAGAGGTATAAATACTGGTGCTTGGACTAATGAAAAAATCAATAAGATCTCTTAAATAAATGTATATTTTTTTAATTCTCTTTTACATAGTTTTATCAGAGTTTGCTCTTAAAAAGTGTTGACAAGATATTAAGTCAGAAATCTTCAGCTTGTATCTTTGCCTGCCTCATTAAAAATTCCCAAATTGAAAAATAAATTTAGCCCAAAATTAACCAGAAGAGTTAGATTGATTTAGATAAGCCCTTGGGGTACAAAAAGCTATAAACCTGACTGATTCTAAATTTGGTCCCCTATGTATGCTACTTTCTAATGCAGAATGATTAAAAATCTAGGAGCACTTGCAGTAATTTAAATAAGCCTATTGAGCTTCCAAACAGGCAAATTACCATAAGACACTGGCTAAAATTGAGGATATTCCAGCCAAACTTACTCCTAATTATACTTGCAGGATTTATTTATCAAGTGAGCAATCCTCATATTTAACACTGACTAAAATTTGAAGAAAAAAATCTATCACATCTTATTTCTCAGATATTATAGTTAATTTACCTGATGGAGGCATTACAGATCACTATGACCTCATGTTGCCTCTCAACTTAAATCAATATGAGTCTGCAATGTGTAACATCTATAAGCAAAGTGATATAGCTTAGGTGCACAAGATAAACTTATTAATATATTGTGTTTACTATGGATTTTAAAGGAGGAATTAAGGCTCTTTAGGGATACTTTAGGACATCACAATCTATAACTATCAGATGGGTGATGAGATAGTGCTACTGACTGTGACTTCAGAAAGACCTTATCTTTGGTACCACAGATGATATATGAAGATAAAGTTGATGCTTTACAAGTAATATTTCTTATGACCTAAAAATCAAAGTCTTATCTTTGACAATCAACATGTATGCCCAACCTCAAAAAAACTTAATGGAAGATAAGTTTTATAATTTGATATTTTTTAAAATCAATGATATCAATATATTTGAAAAGTATAGAACAATAAATATTTAGGGCAACCTTTGCTATATATTGTGGGTAATATGAATAGCTTAACTGATAAATTATATTCCAATATTTGTCAGAATAGACTTAATTGTGTTTATTGACTGAGGTAAAGAGATATTATTACTCCCAAAATTGTTTTGGAAAAAGTAGTAAGAATACATTATCAGATAAGTTGGCATCTGAGTATACAAGTTTTAAGTTAGTGGACTTACTGGTATATGTTGAGGATACTATACACTATCCTGTAAAGTTCTTGTATACCTTCAATTTACTAGGAATACAACCTCATAACCTCTAAATTAAGGTTAGAACTTTAATAATACTACTGTATAATCTTAACTCTCTAAAGTTGTATAATATAACACAACTACAAGTGAAGGTTCTGTTAAGGAACATCATTGAAGCTATAATAACAGATATTAGTCAAGGAAACCTTTCTTTATCCCCCACATTCCTCTGATTATATCATACTAGCAGTTTCAGCTCAATTCATCTACTGTTCCTTTTAAGGTATATTATATTATGATTTATTAATAAGGAGCAGGGACAAAATATGAAAGCAGTTGGTATAGAACTGAGAAATGAGGTTTCTCTTATGGCTAGTTGTATATGGCATAGTACAGTGCCAGATCCCCAGACAACCTGATCATTTTCTAACCTGAAAGAAAACACAGAAATGTAGTAATATTACAATCACCAGCACTTAACTGGTTGTAAATTATTTAACAGTCAATGGTTAAACAAGTTAGTTTCCTGGCTATGTACATCTAATTACTAGGGATAGAGATTGGAACAAAGGGTTTTGGCCCAACTATTTGACCATTAGCAGACCTAAAACACATGACTATCTATATCTTTTTAGCACTAGTAGTTCCCAACCCAAAAAGGGAGCTGCCACGCACCTATAACTATCTATATCTGTTATATAAAAATAGTTTTTTTGCTTCACAATATACCCAGTCATATAAATCAACTTGCTGCATTGCAGATTTTTAGATGAAAAGGTTTTATACTTTTAAAAATATTTTTTGAGTAAACCTATTTTTTAGTTCTTGAAATACTGTAGCAAAGCATGAGTATATGGATGTTAATGATCTCTATATATTATTTCTCAAAGGTGTTTTTGTCGGTATGAAATATCTCCCTTAATACTGTATCCAAATTAATATTTTATATGCCATTTTGAAGATTATTTTTCCCTCTAATGACGAAAAATAAGTAAATATCCTAAAATTGATGTTTCACTAAAATTTACATTTTAAAACTTGCATATTATCTAATAAATAACCAATTGCTAATGTGAAATTAATCGAGTCTGATAGGTTCAATCTATTTGAGCGAGTGGTTGAGAATTGGTGAATATCATCGAATATTTCCCCTAATTTCTCACCCGAAACTAAATGAAAACTTTAGAATTTTTAAGGTCGGTGTATCCCCCTGTAAGTTGGGATCACCTAGTGCTAAAAAACATTATTTTTAAGTAGATTATAGCTTAAGTAGATTAGGATAACCAGCTCACCAGCCACGATGGCAACAGCGGAGCTGTTAGTCCGAGTGGCTCAAGTGTAGTGCTGGCACAGCCTTTAGCTGTCAGTGCGAGCTCATAAACCCGAGCAACGCCGGGTAACTCCGCTTATATATATAAAAGCCATATAGATGATACAAAAAATAATATGAATTCTTAATAGGAATCAATATACTATTTGATTAACCATCTAGTACTAAAAATATATACTATTTGATTAACCATCTAGTACTAAAAAAATATACTATTTGATTAAGCATTTTGATGATTATTCGATTGATTGACAGATTTATTACTTCCCACTTCTTGACGGCCCATCCACGATATTGAAGCTAAAAAGCAACTAGAATTGTTAATTTGAATCTCTAAGAATAAAAAAATAAATCCAAACTCTTGTATTTAGATCTTAAAATCATATAGAGCGAGAACCCCCATATATTGCATTTTACTATTCTAATTCCTAAACCTCAAACAAGTAAGTTTTTTATGAAGTATATACTTTTTATGGGATGAGATTTTGCTGGCACCAGTCTAGATCTTGATGAAGACATGTATGCGGCGTCTTAATACGCAAAGGCGCCCTGAATTTTTTCATCTATTTCTTTTACTATAAAGTATCATGCTAATCTTATGTTCTAGGTATTTTTCTTGTATATTCGAGGTAAGCCGACCAGGGGACGATATTACTGAACGCTCAAAGAGCGAAAATAAAATAAAACCCTAACAAAACGGACTGGAACGCCCAAAATGAGCTGATCGAAATAAACACAACAAAGCAAAAAGCACAAACAACCAGTTGGGACAACGGAGAACTGCTTATCCGATCATGGCGGAACGGGAGGGGGATCCGGTGACTCTTATTTAGTAAAGGCATACGGACAGAGTATGCGTCACAAGATGAAGAGATCGTTGGGGCATCTGCGGGGTGTTGGTCAAGCACCGGAGGTCTCGTGTAGAGCTGTGACGTCAAGACAGCTTCGGCAAACTCAGCGAGATCATCCTCAGCCTAAAGGTGGGTGTCGAGGATAGAAACAAAGTCTGGTATGCTTTCTTGTTTTATAATAAATTCATAGCATTGCATATTATTGTTAAGTTAATTAAATTTATTTCAAACTTATTTTTATTTTTATAACGCATTAAATATTTTTAGCGATATATATTTATATATTTTTGTATCATTTAAATCTTTTATATGATTAACAACTCATCTGTTTTTACTGTCAAATTTATTATTTTAAGGTTGATTTTATAAACCGAGATATAATACACCTTTTTACGTTTTGAATCAAAGTTATGTAAATCACTTTTAAGTTTTGTTCATATAATAGAAATATAAGATGAGCTTTAAAAAAATTAAAGCATTAAACTGCTTCAGTTTTTGTTTAAAATCCCAATGTGGAAATTATATAAATCATAATTAGCGTCCTAAAAGTGTTAGGGACAGCTTTAGTCAATATTGTAACAAATCGTAGATCTTTTAATTTTATAAAGAATGAAGTTATCTAACTTTTAGAATTTTAATTTTTATAATAGTTTAAGCCTTTTTAAAATGCACATTATATGTTGAAATTTTTTTTAATACAATATTGCGAAGATAGTGAACTGACTATCACTTTTAGGATCACATGATCAGTGGTGATTTTACTATCTAACCTTGAGTTCATCTTTAACTAAAATGAGGTTACTTTTGAAGGCGTATGTATGCAAAAAAAGAAACAATACATTTTTAATCTTGGTACTATTTAAAAATATATTAAAAAGTTGTTTCAGCACAATTATACTCTATTTTATAAACAGGTATTATAGATGAAAGTCTAAATTAGATTTACATAAATCACAAGCAATTGAATTTAAAAAGTTTTTTCGGCAACTGCTTTGCGATTAACGATATAGTAAAGTGCGTGCTCATCTTTTTAAAGATCAGCATTTCGGCTAGTTTAAATTTTTTAACTATATTTTAGTAAAATTATTTTTATTAGAATATAGTGTTCTTGTTTTTAAAGTATAAAAGCTGATACATAATCGTTTATAAGTTAGTAAGCTAAAATTTATATATGACCTATTAGGCGTAGCATTTTATAGAATAAAATCATAATATAATAATCTCAAATTATATAAATATAGCTTGAAATGTGAGTTACTTAAACATTTTTTGTAATATAGTAAAACTTAATTTTTAACTTTCAAAGCTATTTAGAGTATAATTATATAATAAAAGTGTAATTTAGCTACCAACTGGAACGATAATCATTAGTGAATACAGTTGATGGTAGTATATTGCACCAAGATATAAAATTATGCTTATCTTTAATCTACTTGATTATCACTACAAAAAGTGTGTCAAAATTAGGCTTATGTATCTTTATAATTTTGCAAGACCAACTAATTTTTGGCTCTTTATAATATCAAAAGCATATAAAAAATTTGATATACTAATCATGCCTATAAGATGATTTATAACAGTAATGTATTTTTAGTGCAATTATACTTTGCTATATAAAATAAACTATTTTTGAGGCAGATTAGCCAGGAGTTCAACTCTGCTAAATGCGTTTTTTTACTAATAATTTAAACTGTCGTCATTTTGATCTAACATCAATTATTTGAATCCACCTTGGAAGTCCCAAGCCATAAAGTTATTAATGGCAATGGCAAGAGTCAAACTTGTGCTCTTATGGTAAAAAGAGGGAACGCTTACCCATAGGACCACCCATCACTTATTATATTGAAATTTAGATTGATGATAACAAGTAGATAAAAATTTGATCAAAATTTAATTTAGTTTATTAGGTTTATTGAGGTATATGATCTTTTTATTTCATTGAAGTAGCAAAACTGCTAAAATAGAAGAAAAATGCTAGTAGACCTATATAATAATTTTGCTACTTAGGTAGCTAAATAAGTTATAATTAAAATTTGCCATCTTAAATTTCAATGTTATATAGAATATGGCAACATGGTGCAGTATAATCATACATATTTAATCTATTATAAAGTTAATTAGAAATTTTAATCTAGGCAATTAAGCCAGTTTTCTCAATAAAATTTTATACATGTATTGAAGCAAGGTTACTAGTTTTCTCAAGCTTTGCTAATAAGTCATAATTTTTCATTAGCTGAGAAGCTGAAAAGAGATATATACTAACAAAAATTGTAAAGAAACTCTAAGAATGTATTAAAGCTATAGAGTGAAACTCATGTCAAATAGATTTTTACCTTTTCTTTCTAGAAAAATTTGAGTTATAATTAACAGCGTAAAATCCAGCTTATCTAGACTAACTCCACCAATATAAACTACAACTGGCACCCCAGTATATATGTGAAGCACAAATTTAAACCTGCACTCCCAAAATGGTATCTGGATGCACTACTAAATAAAACACCATCTCCTAGGACAATCATTTTTATATTATATAATAATTTGAGTCAGGTTAACCAAATTATACAATCATGCTGTGAGCTTAGTTATGTGTAGGGCTAAACATGCATATCTTATATAGTCTTCTTGCCATACTATTCTGTATTGACTCCATTTGAGCTTTACTTTTATATAGAAAAAGCCTTAACCAGGGGTTTCTGTCAAGAGCATGTTTATAATGCTCATGTTTCTGGATAAGTGGTTGGAAGAGCCCCACCACACAACTTGTAAACACACCACTAGCACTAGAGTAAACAGTGCATCATAAGGGATGTTGGTGCCAAAGGGTCTAGGGCAAGGGATGAACAAACTCAATTTTCTGAGACCTCCTGGATGTCAGCAAAAAGTATTAAGATATATACATATTTAAATGAAAAAAATAAATTAGGTGTTTATTATAATCATGTGACCAACAAAGAAGATTTCACAAAATGCTTAATTATAAAAAATTGTGATATCATTTTCCATTGGATGATGTACTGCACCCAATCCAACCAATAAGTATAAACCACCATCCTTTGTGGTACTATAGCTTGAGTATGCTTGTACTTAGATGATTGACTTAGGTTGGATTTTTCCAGATTTTGCAAAATGATAAACCAAATGGGCTTAAAGCCATGTCCCCCTAACAAACATAACATACTATTTTCATTAAAAAAATTTACTGGTGCACCACAAGGCCAAGGCTATAACATCCTCATGTCCATCACGTGCACCCTCTGAACCAACTTAAACATATTTTGCCCTTACCTAGCATTAGTCCAAGGTGTGCTTCAGGCCAGAAAGTTTTATTAACTTGTTCCTTTTAGCCTCTTCATGCTCTGATCTATTTTTATAATCTGAACTTAATTCATGTCATTTAACCATGACCTTACCCTCCCATTATTTTGGGGCTCACCCACTCCAGGGACTTCAGCCAAGGAAAAGTTCTTCTGGGAAGGGGCCAGCTTTATGGTGGCAACAGTTGATTGGCCTTAGGCTCAGCTGTATCTGATAAATTCTTGTTGAATAAATCAATGAGGCCTTGGGCATGAATGCAATCTCATGCTGGGACCCAACTGTTCTATTGCATAAAACCCTTTCCACAACACCAGGTACTACAGTATCCTCAAACCAAATGGGAGGCTACCAACTCCTCTACTTCTTACTCCAGGGTCCTTTACACAAGGTATGTCTCTGGGGTATAGGTTGGGGACCCTCAAATAAGGACAACTTGCTCTAATAGAAAAACCCCAAAGTTACAAAATGATGAGGATAGATCCAACTGGTATGATGAATGACCCACCTTTCTAACTATGCAGTAAGGTCCTATCCTCTTTGGGCCCAGTTTTCTGCATGGATACTTAATTAGGATATTTCTGTCATCCAGCATGTTGAGAACTCCTTCCTTGTAGGCTGGTACCACCCATCTCTTACCATCTGTATTCTCCTTATATAAATTATGACAGCCTCCAAATTGGTGTTGATACCTGGGTGTACTTTCTTGATAGTCTTGCAAAAGTCTACCACCACTTCTACCCTGTATTACCTTCTGGGTTTCATATTAAATAAAGGCTAAAATCATATTTTGCAAAGAAGGGATAGCACCCAATAGAAGCATGCTTGATGTTTTTATAACTGAAATGAGCCAGAGGAAGATGGGAAGCCAAATCAGAATGGTCATCTGTGGTGTAACACCACAAGAACTGCTCAAGGCACTGGTTCACTCATTATGTCTGCCCAACTTACTGGGGGTTTTGGGAAGTAGAGTGGCATGTATAAATCTGAAGCGTTTTGCACAATTCTTCCCAAAACATGGATGTAAACTGGGGTCTACAGTCACTAATAATCTCCTGGGGCACCCCATGGAGGGAAAACACATGGTGAACAAAAAGTCTAGCCATCCCCGCCACTGTTACTGTTGTGTTACAAGGAATAAAATGGGTGAACTTTGTAAATTGGTCCATCATTACCATAATAGTACCATAGCCCTCAGATGCAGATAGCTCCACAATGAAATCAACCAATAAGGAAGTCCAGGACCCCTCTGCCTTTTAAACAAGAACCAAGAACCCTACAAGAGGCTGGCAATTTAGCTTCATCCTATTGCAGATCAGGCACTCTAATACAATCCCTGGCAACCTGTGCAGTCAAACCCTTCCAATTATATGTGTGATGAATTAGTTCCAAGGTCTTCACCTTCCTGGGGTACACAACATTAATTACATCATGGTGGTCCTTAAATATTTCCAGGTAGAGTGTTTCAGAAGGAACCCATAGGGGCCTCTAAAACCACACCATCTCATCCTTTATATGGTAACCCCTGGTAATATCTTCCCAATTTAACTTGCTCTTGGCGAGGACTATAGTATATTCTGCTGACAAGGGCTGAGAACGGACTAACTTTCTGAACATGCCATATTACTCCAAGTTCTCTAAAGAAATAAAAACTGGCATTCATGCCATGGTGGAGGGCTGCTTGGATACAATTTAACCTCATGTAATCACCAAGTGGCTATTAGGAAACTCCACCACCTTTGGGTTGGGATCTGAATCAGGGTTCTGACTTAGAGCATCAGCCAAACCATCTACTTGCCCTTTGTAAACTCATAAGTGAACACAAATTTTAGCAGGGTCTCAGGCCAGTGGGTTTGCTGTGGGGTCAGGACATGAGGGGCGTGGTAGTACATTAAGGCATGTGAGCTGTACAAATGCAGAATGTTTGGAAAGAACTATGTAAATGATGATGCCAATAGGTCAGCACCTCTACTACCGCCAGGAGTTCCTTGTCATAAACAGCATAATTTAACTCAGCCAGGGACATTTTCCTAGAAAAATACCCCACTGGATCTTGATTCCATCTTCCCCATCCTGCAAGAGTGCAGCAGCTATAGCAAAGTTGAAAAATCAGTATCCACTATGAACTCTCTCACAGAATCCACATGATGTAGAATTGATGTGGACATTAGGGTGCACTTCACTTCTTAGAAGGCATCCTCTAGGGTGAAGGACTATTGGAGAACCTTAGTCCCACTAGTCTTATGAAAAGGCGCTGCAACCTCAGAAAGACTAGGTGTGAACTTTATAAGGAAAGTGCAAGTCCCCAAAAGGCTCCTCAATTCTTTACTCAAAGTGGGGTGGGCCAAACACAAATCATCTTTTCATTGTCTGGAGTTATCATGTGAACTTTGTCAAATATGATGTTTCCCAGAAAGGTGACCTGTAACTTAAAAACTCACATTTAATGATTTTCAGTGTCAGGTTTGCTGCTCTCAAATGCTCCACCACTTTCAACACAGGTGAATTGAATGATTTTCTTGATCAGGGGAGAGCAATGAAATGTCATCCATATATGCCACAGCGCATACACACAGCAGGTCTCCTAAATCTGCATCTATATGTCGTTGGAAAATAGCAGGCGCATTTTTAAGCCCAGATGGCTTAACATGGAAATAGAAAGATACCTTTTCTGGTACATAATGTGGCTAGCCATTCCTGCCCCTTTTTAAGACGGATTGTAATAAACGTGTTCAAGCAATCCAGTTTGATAAAGATTATAACCTTCTCCACAACATCAATGAATCCCCCTCAGGTTGGGACCATCTAGTACTAAAAAAATAACCTTTTCCACATAGAAAAATTTTGTAACTTTACTGGGATAGTATTCAGATCCAGTACAGTGACGTTATTCAAGTTCCCATAGTCCATGTATGGGCGTAGAGTACCATCTATCTTCTCCACAAAGAGAAGTGGTGAGCATATTTGAGAACTACGCTGAAATATGGCTCCTTTTACCAACTTCTCTTTAACATAAACATCCAAGGCTGCCTCCTCCTCAAAGTCAAAGGGTAGATAATAAGAGGAGATGCGCACCAGATCAACTGTAAGTTTGATATCACAATAAAACTCTGAATGAGCTGGCAAGGCACTGGAGAAGTCACATCGAACAAAAATTCTAACCCCTTCAAATAGGAAGGCAAGGGTACCTCTAAAATGGGCTTAAGAAAGAGTGCAAGGCTGAGTGTGTGTACCTTTGGCCATTGGGGCAGATTTCTCTGAGTGCTGCTTTCAGAAAAAGGGGATTAATAATTCCTGAACACTATTTAGAGATAACAACAAGGTATTAGCTTTCAGGTTATCTGACATTAGTTTGCGCCATCATTTCACTCCAAAAATAATTGGATACAGGAGATTTTTAACTGCCAGGAAGAGGTCAGCCAAAGGTTACTCTCCAACTTGATAATCTACCAGGCTCTGAACCTTTAGTGTGGGAATACTCTGAAGGCTCCAGCCCTAAATTATATCATCAGGAAAGTAGTTCAACTCAAGGTAGTCAGCCAGGTCTTGGTCAATAAAATTCTCAGAGGCACCAGTGTCTAATAAAATCGTTGATCTGTATTTTAAAAAGGGGATGCAAGAGTAGCAGTATGCAGAAAATAACCAGAATAGTCTTTACTCAAAACAGATAAAGCCAAAAGGCATATCTCTACTAGAATCTGCATCAGGCATAATCATGCACCCAGGATACGTTTTTGCATCAAAAAAGGAGAGAGATAGTTGGACACCCTCACCATTAAGGACACATACCCCACATTACTCTCAGCGGTAGCATAAATATCAAAAATTGTAATGACAATTTCTTCTTTGCCTCCTGTGTCCTGAGAATCATATGGAGATCAATCACGAGTTTTCAGGGGTAATTTGGTACACAAAAATCAGCTCTAAGCTGGACCCACAAGAACCAATAATTGGCCAATTAGAATTTACATAATTTACATTATTAAACGCACATTCTGGCATCAGCAACACCATACTTGATCTAATAGCCAACTGGACATTGCTATCTGACACCATTACTGAAAGTCCCCCCATGATGGCTCAGATAGTCCCTGCAAATAAGTATCAGAAGGGAATCCATATCAGATGAATAATTTATTAAATATGGGGCTAGACTCATTAAAACCCTTACATTCCCCCAAAACAGAGAATCAGAGGGAAGTATTGACCCAATAAAACTATAATCTCAGACATCATATTTATTGGGCCACCATGGGTGACATCAACATTTCTAAATCAACTAAAACATTTAATAAAGATTTGGGGCTAGACCCCTGATTACCTTTGAGTTTCCCTAAAACCAAAGGAATGGATGAATAAGACTCCACTCATTTTAGAGGCGCATGCATTATTTGAATCCCATATTTATAGGGGCTTTCCCAGGTGAAACAATGATGGTCCAATTACCTGGCCCCTTTATGGTTGGAGTGGGAAATCACCCAAAGAGCTTCAATCAGAGGATTGAAGTTTGCAGGGGAAACTTGCCATACTGGGGCATTCCTCATGGTGGTATCTAATGTGGCACAGAGAAATGACGGTTTAACCACACTAGACACAGTTAAGCCAAGAACCAGGTAAATTTATAAGAAAGGGCACCAAAGGCAACCAAATCCATGGTTGCGTAAATGACTAACAGAAAGTTTGGGAAGCAGCAAAACTGGGTTGCACCACTTTCAGGGGCCGCTCCAAACCTTCTATCACCTCAGACACACATGACACCAATTCCCAAACTTGAAAAACCCGGGCCAGAGCCCAGGGTAGAAGCTGACACAGCTACTCAACTCCAGGAGAAAGAAAGCTAGGACTGGTTTCATCATAATGTGAATAAGTGGTGTAAAAATTGGAAGCCAAAGCAACTGGGCCTCAAATGGTCCAAAATCATCATGTTCTCACAGAAAGGGTGGGAGTCACACCGCAAGCAGCAAAAAGAGAAACACTGAGCTGGCACACCACTAAAGTGGATGATAACGTTTTTCTAAAAGCATCAGAACCATGGTTCACAACCAAAGCGTTCCTTTACTACTAAGAGAAAATCTCACATGGGATAAATTGATTTTGATTAATAGAAAGGTTGACTAATGTCAAAAGCATGTATATAATGATTACTTTTCTGGAGAAGTGGTGGGAAGGGACCCACTCACAACCTGGGAACACACTGTTAGCACTAGAGTAAACAGTGCATCACAAAGGAGGTTGGTGCTAAGGGATCCAGGGCAAGGAATGAACAAACTCTATTATCTGAGACCTTTTTGGAGGTCAGCAAAAAGCTTAAGCATATACACACATTTATATGAAAAAACAAACTGGGGTTTATTATAAGCAGTTGACCAACAAAGAAGGTGGTCACAAAACACTTAATTATAAAGAATTGAGTGTATCATTTTACATCAGGTGATACACTGCATCCAATCCAACCAATAAGTATAAACCACAATTTTTTGTGGCACTATAGCTTGAGTATACTTGTACTTGGATGATTGAATGAAATTGGATTTGCCAGATTTTGCAATATGATAAACCAAACGGAGTTAAAGCCAAGTTCACCTAACAAACATAACTACTATTTTCATAAAAAAATAACTGGTGCACCACAAGGCCAAAGCTATAACACACTCATGTCCATCACGTGCACCCTCTGAACCAACTTGAACATATTTTGCCCTTACCCAGCGTTAGTCCAGGGTGTGCTTCAGGCCAGGAAGTTTTATTAATTTTTTCCTTTTAGCTTCTTCATGCTCTGATTTATTTTTACAATCTGACTTTAATTCATGTCATTTAACCATAACAATTTCAAAATAGAGTTTAATTGCTTTAAGCCAACATATTTAGTTTTCTATATTGACTTAAAACTTTCAAATTTGGCTTAATTAACATCAAGCCTTCCAGAAATTTAATTATAATTAACAGTTCATTAAAAGAGCATCACCTGTCCTGATTACATGAGTTTGATGTCATCATTGCTAAGCTACCAATTGTTAATTATAACCAAGAATAATTAAAAAATAAATGTCAGGAGCATGTCTGAAACTCTCAAGTTCCAATAGAGGTGGTGAGAAAGGGCCCACACCACTGCTACAGAACACACCATTTAATAAAGGGTAAAAAACAACACCCAGAAGGATGGTGCATAGAAGAGCTAAGCAAATAATGGTACACATTTGGTTAATTTGACCTCTTAGAGGTCAGCAAACAAGACTAAATAAATGTGCATAGACAAAATATAATGAACGGGTTTAATTAACCAGAAGACCAAAGAGGAAAGTTAGTCTTCCAGAAACATAATTAAACACAAAGGGGGAGAGTTGCCAATCAGAGGAAGTGGTGCTAAGCCTAAGCGAATTAATAGGCGCACACTTTCATTGGCCAGGGTCCTGTAACTTGAGATCGTCTGAACTTAAGTTATAAATTGTAAATAAACTCATCCTGACTTAGCAATATTATAAATGGAACGGGTTTTGAATCCCTGTTTCTCAAGTAACTGAAGCAAACCGTCAACGTTGAGAATATAGATGGTGCATTTTAACGCCCTGGCTGTAAAGCCAGGCTGAGTATCATGCAGATCCCCAGGACCAACCTGTGCATATCTCACCTTTACCCAGTGTTGGTCTAGGATATGTTTTGAGTCAGGAAGACTTTCAAATTGACTTTTTGAAACTCTTGACGTCCAGCCTTATCCTTACAATTTGTGCCCTCAATCATAAAATTAACCCTTTGCACTCTACTGTCCCCTCTCAGGGGACATTGTAATTCTAGAATATCACTCAGATGTCCCCTCTTAGGGGACAGCAGATTGCAAAGGGTTAATCCATGACATTACCTTCTTGTTCTTTTAGGGTTCCACTCCTCCTCCAGGGGTTTTCACCAAAGAAAAGTTCTTGTTGGAAGGGGCCAGCTTCATGGCAGAGATGGTATTCTTTAACTTGGGCCCTGCAGACTCAGGGAAACGCTTATGAAAACTTTTGTTAGACCTTGGGCATGGGCAAAGTTATGATCTGGCACCCAACTGTTCTCTGATGCGCCAAATCCCATCCAGGATACAAGGTAATCCAGTCATCTTATTACTTGGTGGGAGGCTATAATCTCCTACACTTTCCACTATGTCACTACATAAACAAGCTAAGCCTCTGGAGTCTCTGGTGGGGGACCTCAAACAACGTCAGCTTGCTTCAATGAAAGATTTAAATGTGGAGTGAGTGTAGAAGATTAAACTGGTACAAGGTGTGGCCCGCCTTTCTGACAATGCGGTAAGGTCCTATACTCTTTGGTGCCAGATTTTTGCATGGCTGCTTGATAGAAATGTTTATAGCACCCAGAATCACAAGATACCCTTCCTTATACGCGGGACCTACCCATCATTTTTATTCAGCGTTCTCTTTATAAACTTTCATTGCCGCCTCCAAATTTATGGTAACCACCTGGTGTGATTTCTTGATTTTTTTAGCAAAGTCCTCCCCTATTTCAACTTTGAATCTACAGCTGGGCTCCATATTGAAGGAGGGGGAACAAGCTCATGGGTGGCGAAAAATGGGGAACAACTGATAGATGCATGTTGAGTGTTGTTGTATCTAAACTGGGCCATGGGAAGGAGAAAAACCCAATCTGAATCATCCACAGCAGTGTAACACCACAGGAACTGTTCTAAGCGCTGGTACACTCGTTCAATATGCTCATCTGTTTGAGGGTGATAGGCAGTTGAACTGCAGGGGAAAATTTGAAGAGTCTTACACAACTCTTCCCAAAAAACAAAGGTTTACTATGGCCCCTAATCACTAATTATCTTTTGAGGCACCCTATGAAGGGTGAACATGAGACATAAAGAGCCTAGCCATCTCAGACGCAGTTACTGTGATTTTGCATTGAATAAAGTGTTTGAACTTTGTAAAATGGCCCACCACTTTCATGATGGCGCCATAACCATCAGATGCCAGCAATTTTACAATAAAATACACCCATAAAGAAGTCCAAGGCCCTTCAGCCTTTTAAACTGGTATCAACAACCCTGCAAGGGGCTGGAGATTTGGCTTCATTTGGTTCCAGACCAGGCACTCCTTACAATACCCGGCAACCTGTACAGCTAAACCTTTCCAATTGTAAGTGCGGTGAATTAGCTCAGAGTCTTCACCTTCTCAGGATGTCCAACGGTGATTCTGTCATGATGGTCCTGGATGTTTTCCAGGAGAAATGGCCCAGCAGGAACCCATAGGGGCCTCTGAAACCACACCATCTCATCCTTCATGTGGTAACCCCTGGTAATGTCCTCCTGATCTAACACTCTTGGCGACGGCCATGGTATACTTGGCCAACAAAAAATGTGCGAGGACTACTTACCTGAACATATAATGTTGAAAAATTGACCCTGGGCTCCGCTAGTGTGCCAGGCTAACCAGTATGAAGACTGGTGGCCCTTTTCTGTTTCGCCTTCAATGGCGTACCAACCCCTACAAGTCCTGCGTCCAACCCACCATATAACCACCAATGGCTTCACCTTTAGCCCCAGGCATCCTCAGCGTGTGCCTCAGAAATTCCTGCTCCCTTCCTGGGTGGCTCAGGCACTTCCACGCTGCCCCACCCTTGCAACCCTTCACCAACCCATCTGGGCATGCCCTGGCGAGTCCATCCCCCTTCTTGGGCAGCTATGGCACCTCCTGCACTTTACTCCACTAGGGTTGGTGGCTATGCAGCTCATCCGCTGGTAGCCAGCTGGTCAGGTTCCCGCTGGTTCCTCATAAGGAAGAGGCATGGGAGCTGGCAGCGCCAGCCACTCCAGGCATGATCACCCACGCCTATCAGGGATCTCCTATACCATCTTCCCCACTCTAGTTGCAATAAGCTACTTCAAAAAAGGAAAGGTGGCAAACAAGAGATGTTTATTAGGAGAGAATGAACGACTATTTATACTACTTTCAGGGCTACTGCACCCAAGTGCTCTTTGGCCAATCATCTGCCAGAAAACCCATCAGCCTCTTGATTCCAAACCTCTATTAGATCGTAAAATCTATTCATTCATACTCATAGTGATTCCTTCCAGATCTGCTCATCTGATTGACAATTAATAAATTAGGTCAATACATCCTCAGCATAAGTCGCTGGTTGATTGTATATAAATTTGTAATTAAATAAGACTTCAAGCATCATTGCATGAGTTGCCAGTGCTTCAAATTAGATGATGGAACAATTTTGGATGATTCATAATGGATTCATCAGCTTTCCGCTGGAAACTCCCACAATGATCTTTGGATGGCATTTTGGCAGTGAATGCAGCTTCCACCAAACCTAAACTTGATCAAATATATAACATTAATAGTATCAAACTAGGCGATTAGCCAGCAATTACGCCCGACTAACCAAAACCCCTAATTCAGATACTATTGGAAGGATTCATCTGGTTAAAATCCCAACATACCATATTCCTCCGCATTTTCCAGAGGAGCAAGTGCTGGCCCCATGTCCAAGAGAGAGGGAAGTTGAGAACAATCTTACCCAGTAGGATCATCAAGTGAGTATTATGCACCTCTAACTCCTTGGGATTAGGAACTAGTGCAGGGTTTTGTCTCAAAGCATTTACTAAGCCATTCTCCTTGCCCTTTGTAAACTCATAGGAAAACGCAAATTAGCCAGGGTCTCATACCAGCAGGTTTGTCATGGGGTCAAGACATAAGGTGTGTGGTAGTATAACAAGGCATGGTGAACTGTGTAGGGATTCCTACCCAAATTAAAGATTTGGATGTGTCAGCCAAAGGGAATTGGTACCAATTGACCAAATATCCCAAAAATCTATTTTGGATAATCCCCAACGAAATTCAATAGCTCTTGAAGTTGGGGATCAACCCTAACTTATGCGGTTGACTACTGCTCCCTCAGAGCTTCCTAATCCAGGTTTAAGCCCAATACATGCAGCGAGAAAAGCATACTTGACCAAGATAACTAGCCTGCCTTTGAATCTCTGATTTGTTATGGTTATAGATCTTAGCTTTGACTGCTCAGAGATTTACTAAAAAACCTTCCTGATTTCACTTATATTGGAATTCTAAGCTGATAAATATTATCTCTCTTTTCTCTTTTATCAAGATAAAATTGGACAAAGTATATGAAAGAACTACCAATCCAGAAGTAGTATCTGATATAAAGACTTTTTGAACAAGAAAAGCGACAAGGTATATTCCATCACCCAGGAGCTTCAGGTCCCCTGGCCTCAACAAGTTAAGGGATACGTGATATCACACCCATGGTACTGACAAAACTGGTTCTCACTGCCAGGTACACCTCAAGTTCATGGTGAAAATAAAAAAATAAACTAAACAATGGACAATAATGATTTGGCTTTTTAAAACGCCTTAGATCATGAAGCTGCCCATATCAGCAACTGGGTAATCAATATGCACATATGAAATACAGTGGCAAACCGCAACAATCTATTTTACCCATCAATTGAGGTGACCCTCTATGCTCTGTCCGCAGAACAATATAACTTACACTTATCAGACTTTGCTGAAGCTCTCCAGCTCCTCTTATATGGGGCCTTTTTCTCTGGAGACTGAGCTAATAGAATATGGGCTCTTTCAGTGTCAGCCCCTATGGTGATATTAGCTCAAAGGTCTTCGCTCAATGTAGATCCGGTTGAAGCTGGACGTATGGAACGCTATCTGCGTCGCTTTGTACATCCCACCTTGTACCATCTACTCCAAGTAGCTGGGTTCCATCATCAGGATTTTACTCCGCCACTTGCAATTATTGGAGACAATAAACTTGCAGCTCCTCCAATAATACTAATCTGCCTCCCAGTTTGGCAGTGAAAACTAAAATGCTATATGGGAAAATTGGCAGCTTATTAATGAGATACAAGATGTGTTAACCTATCTGGATCAAGGAATTATGAGTTTTGATTTTACAAAATTCACTAATCGTTTTAGTCAATTAGAGGTTGTTATTCCTAATCAGGTTGAAGATTATAACCGCAAAGTACAAGCTGAATTTGATAACTTTATCACCTCTGTGGATGAACGCCTCCAGTCATTGGAGGAAATAATCCATGAAGTATGCAATGGCCAGAACAACCTCCATTTTTCAGGACCACAAGGAGTGCCTGGTGAGCGCGGACCCCAGTTATGATGGGCGTGATGGTGAACAGGGAACCTCTGATTGTGAAGGACAGGATGATGAACGAGGACCCCCTTGTTGTGACAGACAGGTTGGTGGACGGGGACCCCATGGGCCAAGAGGACCTCCAGGACCCAGTGTTGACCCAGGAATCCTTGATGAACGCCTCCAGGAGTTAATTTAGCATGTTAAAAACCTTGATGTTCAATTGGGATGCATCGCCCATGAGGACCTACTTATTTGGGATGGAGTTCCCCTCTCACTCAAAGTTTTCTTACATGCTCATCATGAACGCTTTGGGACCTTGGCAGCCTACCTGCTGTGGTACATGGATTGGAGCAAAGAGTGCTAGCCACCAAACAACCTCAACTCTAATTCCAAGCCACCGTTTCCGCTTTAAAAATGAAGTTTGGCAATTAAACTAACTCGTCACTATGAAATTGGCTCTCAGTGACGCTCATAAACAAGTAGATTTAAAGATTGACGATATTAACGATCTGCAGAGTCAAGTGGATGCGCTTCATCCTCAAGCGTAACCCCAAGATACTGCTTCTTCATTAGGTGAAAGCGTGGTCCAGTATTGGTTCATGTCGTTCAGCCTCCAACCCCCCAAGTGGTACATTTAAACCTTCATTCAAAGAAAAGTATGTCTTGGAGAGGAAAGCAACTTCTCTTTCTTATATTGCTACAAAAGCTCTATGGAGGAAGCAACCAGTTATCAACGGCTTAAACAAATGACAAACTGTCTTAGTCACATGGCTCAAGGAATTATGGTCCCCCATATAATAAATTACCATACTTGGACTGACGCCAAGGCTGCCTTGCTCTAGGAATTTAAGAGTGACCTAACTCTATCCAACCAAAAACAGAACTCATGGGAATCAGCCTTAATCATGGAGAATCTATCAATAAGTTCACCCATCATTTTTACCTTGAGGCTCAAACTCTGGTTGCAGGGGATTGTCTTACATTAGATTATGCTATCAACGCCTTGTTTATGGCTTTTAAAAATATGTCTAATATTCTACTTTGTCTAAAAGCGGTGAAGTATAACTTGAAGTCCCTCCTCCATATCAAAGAAGCTATTTTGGAATTGTCAGCTGAAATACATAAACCCACCAGCCACCTCGTTTTAATAACAATAAGCCCCAGAATCAAGTGTTAGCCGTTTTCTTCCCAACTCGCATACATCTGAATTATAATGCACCCATTGCAAGAGAACCAACCACATTGTAGACTTTTGTCATAACTTCAATGTAAGTTGGCAAAAGATCAGTCAGTATAGGGCAGGGATCCCTATGATGATGACAAACTCAAGTACCTCAAGACCCTTGTTCTAGCTCTATTCCCTGCACTTCAGGCTGTTTTGTGTTGGCTGCGCCTGCAGAAGTTAACGTACCTTTTTTCTATTCAAGGAAATAAAAATCGCCAGCTTTCTTACTTTTATGTTGGTCAGTTACAAAACAAATTTCGGAATACAGCTCTTCTATGGTAAGCAAGCACTGGCATATAAAACTTTCAAATGCATTGAACAGCCCCAAGTTTGGCTGCAGCAGAATCCTCCACTTGCTTTGCTACAAATTCCTAATGACAGTACACTGGCTGTTAATTTCCAGTTTGGATCTTTGGTGGTTTGAGTAGAGGTAGTCATACATAAGGTTAAAGTTCTGGCGATAATTGACACCAGTTCCTCAGTTAACATTATTGCCTTCAAACTTATCCAAAAGATAGAAATGGCTCTGGAATTGATCCATGAGGCTGAATATGGAACCGCAGGTAGTCAGTCTACTAAGGCGATAGGAGCCTATTATGCCTTACCCCTTTAAATTTGGGAAATTTTTAATTACTGCTCCAGCCATTGCATTAGAAAACAATACTTATGAGTTGCTTACTGGGGTCCAATTGATGTGGGAATTCAATTGCATAATCAACCATAAAGAAAATATCTATCCCTACTAGGGTATCAGATTCCGTTAATAGTTGAATTTCTTACCAAAAGTAAAGGAGCCCCAAAAGATGGACATGTCTCCTTGAATACCCGTCATCCAATTGAAAAGTTGAATACTAAGCCCTAGGGGAAAACTAAGTTACCCCTGGAGGCGGTGGATGCTGAAGATGGGATGCCTCTATATGCTCCACATCCTATCACAACACCCTCTGGCTCACAAGTTATTGTGGATACGTAGATCCAGATTCTCACCCCTCCTGATCAAATTTTGGGGCTAAGTGGACACAAAAATTCTTCAATCAAAGAAACGTTGACCTGCCCAGGGATTTTGGATCCCACCTATGGGAAATCCATCTCTATCTTGTTAGGGAGTTTAATGAATCATACTATTCAAGTCCCTCAGCATGCCCCTATAACTTATGTAAAACTATGTCCCATTGAGAACATTGCCATTGTGAGTTGTTTTGGCTTGTTACAGGATTTAGGATTCGATCCCCTACCCACCATAGCTCTAGTCAAAAGTAGGATTGGTATTAATCTTACCCCTAACAAACGCCATAATGTCAAAGACCTCCTTAAGGATTCTATCAATATTTTTTCCTTGGGACCAAGTGACTATGGGAAAATGTCTGGGGTAATTCACCAAATCGAGACTGAAGATTACCCTCCATTTAAATCCCAGCCATAACAAAAATCCAAAGTGGAGGAAGCTCAAATGGCCTTAGAGTTACAGCAACCGTTGAAGGCTGGTTTATTAGTGCCTTCTAAAAGCCCATAAGCTTCCCCACTCTTATTAATTTGGAAGAAGGATGGTGGCCACAGTGTTGTCATGGATTATAAACAACTCAATTCTATCAAACAGAAAGACAGCTATCCATTACTGCGTATAGATGATTCCTTATGCTTGATGTTGGGGTCCCACCATTTCTCAGCTAAGGATCTCACCAGCAGGTACTTGCAAGTCAAATTTGTCACCGGAAGATCATGAAAAATGAGCTCTCATTTTAAGTGAAGGACTATTAAAGCCACCTTAAATGTCGCAGGGGTTATGTAACGCCCCTACTACCTTCCAATATGCTATGGACGGAAATTTAGGCGATTTAAAACGCGCCTGTGCGCTAGTTTATTTTGATGAAATTACCATTTTTATAAGAACCTTTATCAAACATCTAGATCACCTTGGAAAGTCTTTTAGTGGTTACAGCAATCATTGTTAAAACTAAAGCCATCAAAAGTTCTTTCTTTCAGAGTAAGATTTTTTTGAGCCATAAGGTAATTAAAGCTGGAATATCACCAAGAGATGACAAGATCTTGGCCATTGCTAAGATGAACCCCTAAATCTATATGAGAAGTACAAGTTTAATAGGGATGGTGGGATATTATTGCCAGTTTATCCTCCACTTTTCAGACACCACTGAGCGTCTATTGTATCTACTATAGAAAAGGATAGCCTTTTATTAGAAAGAAGAGCAACAGCAGACCTTTAACCTGCTACATACCTCTCTCTCCCACTCTCCAGTACTTATTCATCTGAATTTTGATAAATCCTTTCCCTTCTTTAACAAGTCTAGAAATATAGCCATCTGAGCTATACTATCACAACATGATGAAAATTTAGTGGGCCATCCTATCACCTACTATAGTGAGACCTTATCCATGTCCAAACGCAACTATAGCATTACAAAACACAAATTCTTGGCAGTCCTACTGACTAAAGAATTTACGACCTTATTTATATGGGAAATATCTCATTATACTTACTGACCATGCTTCCCTGCGATGGCTACAGCACATGTAAAACCCAATGGGAGATTAGCCCAATGGGCGTTAAATCTTCAAAAATACGACTTTTTAAAATCCATTGACCAGGGACCATACATCAAAATGCAGATTTCATATCTTGTATTCCCATATTAATCTTAACTGACCCTGAAGAGGATTGACTCTGATCTCCTAACACGATTGCATTCATGGAAGGACGAATCCCTGACCCTTCAAAAAGGATTAGCAACAAGATCGGCAAATTTCCAAGGTAAAAATGGTAAACTATACAAATTTGTAGCTCAAAAATGGTTGCCTTACATACGCCCATTGGCGAGAACTGAAATCATATAACAGGGACATTGGCAAGTCAGCCATGGGGAATTTGGAAAATCTGCCAGTGGCTTAAGACTCAATGTTATTGGGAAGGAATGCTTGTTTCAATCCAGGATGTATTAGAGTCCTTCCTGGTATGCAAAAGTCAAGCTGGACCTAATCCCCAATATCAACATCCAGTGGTTTCACCCTTTGAACACTTCCATACCATTAGCATTGAAGTTGTGGGACCTCTCCCTTGAGCCTCTTATGGTCATCGGTTCCTCCTTCTATCCATGGGTCATTTAACTAAGTGTATTGAAGCAGTATCTCTACCCTCAGTTTTGGCAAAGGCTACCGCCACGGTTTTATATAATTGGATTATCACCCAACATGGGTGCCCTAACAACATTCTTTCCAATAACGGACAAAATTTCTGATTGATGTTGGTGAAAGATTTAGCCATACTGATGGGAACCTCCTAGGTATTCTTCACCCCCTAACTTTCTTCAACCAATAGAATGTTAGAGTGTTCAAATGGTACTCTAGATGCAACCCTCTGGAAAATGGCTATGACTGGCCCCTTTCATTGGCCCCAATATATGTATAGTGAAACTTTGGCCTATAGGATCAGCTATCATCGAATAACTATGTCACCCTTCCAAGTGTTGTATGGCAGAAATCCCCATCTACCTTCTAAAGTACAGACTATGCTTGACCAAGCCTCCCCCAAAAGCCCCTGAAGTCACTATGTGAAGTATTGCAAATAAAATTATCAGACTTCAGTCCCTGGCTTCCAAAAACCTATCTGCTACAACTAGTAGAGAAACTAATCAATTTAGTGATAAGAATGAGCCCCATGCACACCTTCCAACTGGGTGACCTAGTCCTTTTCCACCATCACCGGCCTGGATGTCATGACAACAAATTAGGCACCAACTGGTTGGGCCCTTAAAAAGTCATTTATAAGTGGGGCAACAAACACTCAATCATAAAGATTAATCAGGGTACAGTAGTAAACTGCATACATAGTCATTTTCTCCGTCCATTTCCATCTATGCCAAGATCTAGAGGAGGGCGTTGTTGGGATTACTACCTGAATTGTTGATTTGAATGTTTCAGCTAAAGGGAATCAATCCTGATCCAACAAAATAGCTAAAACATCTATCAGGGATAATTCCCGATGAAATTCAAGGGCTCTTGAATCAGGGGATCAACCACAACTTATGCGGTTAACTATTGCTCCCTCAGAGCTTCCTAATCTCTTGGTTCAAACTTGATCCATTCAGTGAGCAAAGCCTATTTGACCAGATAACTAGCCTGCCACAGAATTCCCAATATATTATAGTCATAGATCTTAGCTTGGAAGGCTTGGAGATTTACCAAAACACCTCCCTGATTTCCCCTATATTGGAATTCTAAGCTAATTAACTTTATCTCTCTTTTCTCCTTTTTAAGTTAGGATCAGACAACATATATTTAGTGAATATTAATTCAGGCGTAGTATCTGGAGTAAAGACTTTTCTTACTAAGAAAAGCAACAAGGTATAGCTCATCACCCAGAAGCTTTGGGTCCCCTGGCCTCAATAAATTAAGGTATACGTGGTATCACATTTATGGTCCCAATAATCTGTACAAATGTGGAATGGTAGGAATAATCCATAAAAATGATGAAGCCAATAGGTCAGCACCTCAATCACTGCTAATAAATTTTTGTAATAAACGGCATAGTTTAACTCTAAAAAAGACATCTTCCTTGAATAATATCCTACTGGATGCTATATTACATCAGCGCCCACTTGTAACAAGGCAGCCACTATGGAGAAGTTGGAGGCATCAGTAGCAACATTAAACTCTTTTTCTGGATTTACATGGTAAATAATGGACGTGGACAACTGGGTGCACTTTACCGCTTGGAAGGCACCCTGAAAAACGGTGACCACTGAACACCTTTGCTCCACTTGCCTTATACAAGGGCGTTACCACCTTAGAAAGATTTGGTGTGAATTTCTTAAGGAACATACACGTCCCTAAGAAAACTTAATTATTTGACTGAAATTGGTGTGAGTCAGTCCCAAAAGACTTCATCTTGTCTGTTAGTCATGTGGCCTTGGTCAAACATGACGTTGCCCAGGAAGGTGACATGAGACTTAAAATTCACACTTACTGTTTTTAGCGTAAGATTGCTGCTCTTAAACTCTCCACCACCTGCCAAGGGTGTATTGCATGGGGCTCATGATTAGGGGAAAACACCGGAATATCATCCATGTAGGCTACTGAGAATACTCTCAGAAGGTCCCCCAAAGCTACATCTATATAGCGTTGAAAAATAGCTGGTGCGTTTTAAGCCCAAAAACATAACCAAAAACTAAAAATTCCTTTTCTGGTACAGAATTCAGCTAACCACTCCTGGCCCTTCTTGGTCCAGATCTAATGAATGCATTTATGCAATAAAATTTGGAGAAGACTTTCACCTTCTCAAAATAGTGAGAAATCTGTGAGTCCACCTAATGGGATGCAATTCTGATACTGTGACATTGTTGAGGTTTATATAATCTATGCACAGGCGTAGGGTACCACCAGCCTTCTTTACAAAGAGAAGTGGGGAGTATACTGGGTAGGTATGCTAAAGTTATTGAGCTTTTAGCTAACTGCTCCTTAACCCACACATATAAGGCCGCTTCCTCCCATACAGTCAAAGGGTAAATGGAAGAATATATGCACCAGATCAACGGTGAGCTTGTAGCTCACATCAAACCCTTAAGAGCTCGTAGTACATTGGCTGAAGCCGCATCAAAATATTTCACCCCTATAAACAGGAAGGTAAGGGTACCTCCAGAGAGGGCTTCAGCAACGGAGCAAGACTGAAAGTGTGGATCTTGGGCCAGTGGGGCAGATCTCCCTGAGAGTTCACTTTGGACAAAGGGACAACTAATTCATTGCTATTATACAAAGTTAATGATATGGTACTATCTTTCAAGTTGGCTCTGACGTCAAACTTTCGCCACCACTCTACTACCAAATTAAATGTGGTACAAGAAGTTTAGAACTGCTTGGAAGAGGCCAGCTAAATGCTACTGGCCAACTTGATAGTCCACTAACCACAGAACCTTCAGCGTGGGAATACCTTGGGAAGCTCCTCCCCTAACTATACTACCTGGCAAGTAGTTAAATTCAAGGCAGTCGGCTAGGTCTTGGTCAATAAAATTCTCAGAGGCTCCTGTATCCACCAAAATAGTTGTGCTAATTTTCCCTAAAGGGGGTGAAAGGATAGCAGTCAACAAAAAGTATCACAAATGGTCTTAATTGAATTAAATAATGCTAACACCTCACTAAAAAAATTTATTAGGCATAAGCATGCCTTCAGGATAGGTTTTTGCATCAAAAATAGAGAGGGTTAATTAGCCACTTCTCACTACAGAGGTCAAATATCCCACCATATTCTCAGCATATTGCATAAACATTTCCATATTCTAATAATAACTTTTTCTCCACATCCTGTGTCCTGAGGATTATTGTAGGGGTCAAGCGCGGTTTCTCTGGGGCTATCTAAACACAGAAGTGGGGTCCGCCTCAAAGCTGCAAGAGGCAATGAACAGCTCGTTTTTTATATATAATTTGCGTTATAAAACGCATTTTTCATGCATTAATGGGCCCTATAAGATCTGATAGCCCGTTGTACATCGTTATCCAAGGCCATCATCACTAGACTATTTGTCAATGACACCGCCTGCATTGCCCAAACGTGCTTTGGAAAAAAATCCATTTTAGTTACCTCGCATATATAGATAACTGGGATAGACTCGCCTGGACCCTTGTATTCCACCAAAATGGGGAGGAATTGGTGGTGAGCTTTGCTCCGTTCAAAGGAAAACCCCTAGTCACAGGTGCCATAACAATAAAGGTAATTGTGGGTGACATCATTGCGGTGGAATTTAATGAAACATTTAATATAACCTTGGGGCTAGACCCCTACTTGTCTCCAAATTTGGCAGAACTCAAAGGATCGGAAGGATAAGATTCTTCCTTTTTGAGAGGCGCTCATGAGATTTTGGGGCTGGTGTTTATAGGGCTGTCCCAGGTGAAACAATGACGGCAAAATTACCTGGTCACTTCTGGGTTGGGGAGGGGAAAGATATAAAAAGATTCGATCAGATGGATAAAGTATGCAGGCGAAGCTTGACACAATCAAGTGTTCATTGCAAGACCACCCAAAGCGGCATGGAAAATGATGTTTGGGAAACGATAGACATAGATAAGCCCAAGACACAGGGAGATTCATTAAAATAAGGGCACACAAAACGTTCCACACCATGGTGCACATGGGGCCCATGGTAACTTTCAAAGGTGGCGGCACAAGGTTTCCCTGGCCCTAAGGGTTGCTTCAAACTAACCATACTCTTAGTCGCTTACAAAACAGCTTTATAGATATAAAACACCCATGAAGGTGCCCTGTGTAGAAGTCATTGCAGCCACTCAACTCCTGGAGGAGAGGAGTCAGGACTAGTTTTATTATAATGGGAAACAATAGTGGGAAACTTGGAATTTTTGAGCAACTAGGCTTTGAACTGTTCATACCCACCTTTTACTCATAAAAAGGGCAGAAGTTGCACTATGAGCAGCAAAAGGGGAAACGCCTCTATGGCACATCATCAACGAGAATGATATCACTTTGGACAAAAACAGACCAGATACAATGCAAAATTCAAAGTGCCCAAATACCACTATGAAGACCTTCCACTCAGAATATGTCTCAGCAAGACCAAAAATAAGATTGGTCATCTAATGTCAGGAGCATGTCTGAAACTCTCAAGTTCAGATAGAGGTGGTGAGAAAGGGCCCACACCACTGCTACAGAACCCACCATTTAATAAAGGGTAAATAAAACACCACCCAGAAGGATGGTGCACAGAAGAGTTCAAGCAAGGGTGGCACACATTTGGTTAATTTGACCTCTTAGAGGTCAGCAAACAAAACTAAATAAATGTGCATAGACAAAATATAATGAACGAGTTTTTAAACCGGACAACCAATGAGGAAAGCTGGTCTTGCAAAAAAATAATCAAACACTGGGGGGAGGGGAGAGTTGTCAATCAGAGGAAGTGGTGCTAAGCCTAAGCGAACCAATATGCGCACACTACCATTAGCCAGGGTCCTGTAACTTGAGATTTTCTGAACTCAAGTTATAAATTGTAAATAAACTCATCCTGACTTAGCAATATTATAAATGGAACGGGTTTTGAATCCCTGTTCCTCAAGTAACTTAATCTAACTGTCAGCGTTGAGAAATTAGCTGGTGCGTTTTAACGCCCTGGCTAAAACACTGGGCCAAGCATCATTCATATCCCCAGGACCAACCTGGGAATATCCCACCTGTACCCTGCTTTTTCTAGGATATTTTTCAAGTCAGAATGATCTTGCAACTTGACCTTTTTTAGCCTCCTGACGTTCAGCCTTGTCCTTAAAAATTGTTTCCTCAATCATGAAATTAAGCCACGAAAATAATCAATCATGTTTTTTGAAAATGCCATGTATTTTTAAAAGCAATTAAAATCTCTCTACCAAGTGAAGATCCTGTCATAAGTGTAATGGGACAAAGCCCATTACACTTAACAACTGTATTATTCAGAAAATCTGACAAAAAAGCCCCAAGAATAGCATGAGTTAATTTATCTGGGTTATAATATGAGCTACATAATGTAGCTCAAAAATGATATTCAATATGGGGTTCTCTTGAGATTATAAGGATGCTTTTATCCAAGGGTTTGTAAAATCAGATGCTTGAGGGGAACAAACCTAGGTAGGTGAAAATTTTACCTGGATTATCAGATCAATCTATTTTTGATTTTTAAACATTTGGGCATAATAAAAATGTTAGCATTATGCACTTTGAATTATGCAAGCTCCAAAGAGGTAGGTACTTATAGTCAAGTTGCGTTTTACCACAAATGCCATAATTATGGAAAAACTGTATTGTGACATCACCCCCTCACAAAATGGAGGCATTGGAAGTCAGTAGCAGAGGCAAGGGGATGGGAAGAATCCATAATGACAGGCACTAGTTCACAGGGACACTTACAGGCATACAGGCCATAAGAACTCATAGTATGGCAGAGCCCTAAATCTGATCAATAGACACAGCAAGGTTGGGGCTGCCTTTCAGGATGTAAGTCATACCACAATAGATAAATGGGAGGCACAACAGTGAGGAACACATTGCAGGACACTGGATGGGGAACATAATTATGGGTGCAAGTGACCCAACTGAGGGTAGAATGAAAGGTGGGAGCATAGTGGACGCCCTGGTGGCATTCAGACTTTGGACATATTATATTGGAAGGGACATCAAAACATATAAATTGAAATATTGTTATTGGCAAAGCCTTGATACAATACCCTATTACTGGGATGGAGTTGACAAAGATGACAAAAGCAAACTTGAGAATATCATGTGTCACTACTATTGATAGTTTGGTTCAAGCCTCAACTTAAGGCTTCAGACATTATTTACTTTGGCAATTTCAACTTACAATTACTAATATCATATATTATGATGCCTTTTCAGGCCTAAGGCGTAAAATTGTTATTATCTTTAAGTTATTTAGCATCAACTGATATCAACCATTATTGATAAATTACCTAACAGATGAAATCAGGATAACTTTCCATTAAATTTCTCCAATAATTGATACTTTAAGTTTATACTACCATACCAGTTAATATTCTAAGGAACAAAGCTCTGATCAGTTTTATATCACCTTATCTATTCTTTGCCTTATCTTATGAGCACCTTTAACTGTTGACTACTTTAATTTAACCTGTAAAAAATCTAGGATAGTAAATCCTGATCTGTTTCTAGTTTCAACAGGGCATGCATCATTAGTTCCTTATATCCCTGTTAGGCTTCACCCTAGTAGGTATGAAGCCTTGACCTTGGGCTCACAATATACCTATCTATTTAGCAATATTGTCTTATATAATTTATTTAGCAATCAATATTTTATTGGGATTAATGCCCAAATTTACTAAAATTAATTTACATAGAATCAAATGGTTAATAACAATTAATTACAACTAAATAATTTTAGGATGAATCAGCCCATTAGTGCTCCACTGGTCAATAAGATAGGCACAAATACTCAAACCAACATAGTATCATCTTGATATTAAACCTGAGGTTGTATTCATAGTTTAATCCTCTATTTGCCCTATACAAACTTAACCACCTGTTGTAAAATTGGCGGTATTAAAGAGATACACTGGCAGGTTTTGCACAGGGTTCAACCCACTGAGCAATTAGGATCAACAATATGATGATCGTTGTCCTCAAAAAGACAATATAAACCTTTCAAAATAAATACAGAGCACTTGCTTACACAACTTCTTTTATTTACTTTACTTAATACAGCCACTTCATGCTGTTTCCGCTCTTCTCTAAACTACTAATAACCTCCTTTGATCATCTCGTCTTGCCTATATTGTAGTGACTTCAGATGCTACCACATATACAACTTAGTAATATAATTCGCCATATCTCATTGGCTCCATCAATTCTTCATTTGTTAATTTCACAATCGCCTAATTTGAGGCAATTTCTCAATAACCTAATATCACCTTACATTGAGGCGCTCAAATAATTGTTACTCATAGTAAACTCGATGGATCCAATCTATTTTGCCATTACAACTGAGGGCTTATTGGCCAGTCATATCAAAATTGCAACATTAACCCCCCCTTTGAATAAACAATAAGGCTCCTATTGCCTATACGCATGGTGGAACTTTGCATGCATTTAGTTGATGATCTGTCCACTAGTGGGGTCCTTGATAGTATATGCATCCACACCTGTTTTTCAATAACTTCAAATGGCCCAATCCAGATACTGGCCAACTTGTGTTTCTGGCCAAACCCATGCTGGTCATGGAAGAGAACCATATCACCTTCCTTGAACTGCGCAACCTGCTACAATATACCTGATTGGCAGCTTGATTCCTGATCTTCTTGGCTAAGCTGAAGGAATATGCTTTGGTATGTAATTTGATCAGAATGTTTGCAAATTTAGTCAAATAGAGGTGGGGTTCCACTCCACTGGTGTCTTACACACATGAATAAAGTAACGCCGGAAGAGCTGGGTGTCAGCCATATAGTAGTTGGAAGGGACTCTTCTCCATGGCGGAATGGTAACTGATGTATAGGCAAACACAGCAGTGGAAAGAAGGGAGGTCCAATCAGATGGTCAATCTGTTACTAATTTTCATAGGATATTCACCAGAGTACCAATCACTCATTCGACCATTCCATTAGATTCAGGGTGGTATGGGGTCATTAGAACCCTGCAGATACCCATAAGCTTGTTCAGTTTGGGGAGGATGTGCGAGGTGAAATTGGTTAAATTATCAGTGAGAATAAACTGAGGACATTTATGTCACTGAAATAATGCACTCCATCACAAACTTGGCCACTGTAACTGCCCCCAAATCTCATAATGCACTTACTTTCACCCACCAGGTCAAGTGGTCGATAGCCACAAGAATGTACTTACACCAGTTAGCTCCTGTTGGCAAGGGGCCAATGACATCCAGGGAAACAGTATGCCAAGCAAAATGTGGATTCACTACCTGATACAAAGTCTTATGGCGGAATGGCTTCTCCATTTGGCACTGATGGCAGCAGGAAATGGTTTTAAGCACATCAAAGTTCATACTTTCCTAATAGTACTAAGAGCGCAACAACTCCATTGTCTTATGCACCCCACCATGTCTGAAAGCCTTATAGTCGCTCAAAATAATTTCTATTCAGGCTGAGGGTTGCAGAAAATTCACTGTAGAATCACCAATCCACTTGTACAGTTCCCCATTCCGTTGGAAGGTATTCACTCTCATATTATTTAACGCTTTGATAACTTGTTGCGCTTCATTGTTGTACTTCCCACAGTTCATTTTTTAAATATTATATCACTTACATCCACCATAAATGCAATTATTGGCAATCTTGATAAACAATTGGCATTCTGGTGTTTTGCTCCAGGTTGATGAAGAATTTCAAAATTGTATGCCCGCAATTTAAGAGCCCATCAGCTAGGCGCCCTTCTGGTTCTTTCAGATTTTGTAACCAGTGCAGTGAAACATGATCCGTTACAACTTTGAATTTCACCCCATGCAAATACACCTGGAATTGCTTATAGGCGTAGATCACCACTAAGCACTCCTTCTCAGTCACAGTATAATTGCGCTCATGTCTGTTCAAGATATGACTGCAATATAATTTAGGGTGCTCTTCTCCTTCCTCATCATTTTGGGATAGGACTGCCCCCACAGCGGAAAGGGATGCATCCATCTGCATGATAAATTCTTTTTACTAAATTAGGATAGCATAATACCAACACACTGATCAGTGCCATTCGAGGCATATCAAAAGCGCATTGCTGCCATTCTGTCCATTTGAAAATGGTGTCTTTCCTTAATAACTTGAATAGTGGGCCCCCAATACAGATGAAGTCAGGGATGAAGCGCCAATAATAGCTGACCATTCCCAAAAATACCTGTATATCCTGCTTGCTATTGGGCAGAGTCATCTTTTGAATAGCTTCCATCTTAGCTGGTTGAGGTCTCAGCCCCGTGGCATCAACCACAAACCCTAGGTACTCCAGCTGGTCCTTAAATAAATAGCATTTCCAAGGTTTGATCTTGATGTTGGCCTCAGCGAGCTGGCGGAATACTGCTTTTAAATGGCTGAGGTGTTCAGAGAAGGTTCAGGAGAAAACAATGTCATCCAGGTATAAAAAGATGAGTGACAGTTTAAGGTCCCTGAGAATAGTGTCCATCGCCAGTTGGAACGTATCTGGGGCGTTACACAATCCTTGCAGCATCCAAGTTGGCTGAAAAAGACCTTTGGACGTGATTATGGCACATTTCTCCTGTTCCACCACTGGCAACTCAATTTTCCAGTAGCCCAAGATTTAGTCCATAGCTGAGAAGAACTGAGCTCCCCCTAGCCAATCTAAAGTGTCATCAATCCATGGTAAGGGATATGAGTCCTTTTTAGTGATGCTGTTGAGCTTTTGGTAGTCTATTACTATGCAGTTGGTGCTGTCCTTCTTTTTTACAATTAGAACAGGAGAAGCCCATGGACTCTTTGATGGTTCAAGCATCCCTTGCGCTAATAGCTTGTTAATTTCTTCATTTACTACTTCTTCCACCACCCTCAATCGGCGTATTGGCCTTGAACTGATGGGAGGATGGTCTCCAGTGTCCAACTTATGAACCACCCCCCATTTGCATCCTAAATCATGGTCATCGACAGCAAAAATCTCTTTATATCTTTGAAATAAAGCGATTGCCCTATCCTTCTGTGGTTCTGACAGCCCCATTAATTCATCACGCGATACAACTGCCATTACACTAAGCTGTGGTTTGAAAGGCAGACCAAATTCCTCCAGTAGCCCAAAGTCATGAACCAAAAGAGCCTCCTAAATGGGGATTAAGTGTAAATAGGCCACTATTTGATGGCGGCGGATTTGTAGTGGCACTGTTTGTAGATTTGCAAGAAAAACTTTGATCTCCCCTGCCCAGTTAAAATAATGCCTGGGGCCACGTGGGGCTCAAACCATGATTGCTGATATGGCCCAATAACCTCCCCATAGAGTCCGTCTGGAATTTCAATCACCAAGTTAGTGTTCAATATAACTTGATGCCCAGATGGAATAGATATAGGTCTGGCAGCTCTGAGCGGCAGCCCTTGATATTCATATATCTGTTGAGGAAGGGCCCAGATTTTTCCCTTTAACTGATGGTAGCGCACTGGATCTACTTCGTCGCTATAAGCTAGATTAATATTCCCCATATGCACTGGATCATTTGGTACTCCGCTAGAGGTGAAATGGATTGGGATTCGCTGACCCAAAATTTTAAAAGTCTCATTAGTCATATTAATAATAGCCCATAGTGTCGCAAGAAGGCAGTTCAAATTAACAGATCATAATTGCTATATGGTAACACTATAGTTGGAGCTAACATGACAATAGAACCAAACCTCAGCGGAAGTGCACTGTATGCTCCCTCAGAGACCGTATTCTCCACTCCAGCAGTGCTGTATACCATCTGGTGTTCCACATTCGGTTTCAATGCCAACTTGGCCACCAATTTGGTGGAGACTATGTTGACGGGCCACCAGTATCTATGATGGCACAGACTCAGGTCTTAGCTACAACCAGGTCACTGTAATTACATTTGGAGTACGATGCATCTCAACTGTTTATAACATGGACATTTAAACTTCCCTGTTTCTAAGGAAACACGCAATCCCCTCACCAATTCTGGGGTATTGTTTTATAATAGTTTTGACTGGAAGAGTGACTCTTACTGCTTGCAAGAAAGGTGCATTTGATGAAGAGGCTAACTTTTTTAGGGGTTGCTTGGTTGAGCATTTGACAAACATATGGTTCAACCTGAATCTGGGACCCCTTTTCCGCCATAGCCGCTGACTGTACTTGTGTCAAAAATTCACCCCTCCAACCGACTGCTAATACAAAATTGACTCATTGTGCAAGGAAACTTCCACTGAATATTCTAATTTGGGTTCAGGTGGGACGTTTGGGTTTGGTATAGCGGAGATAGAGAGTCCCTTCTCAACTCCGCTCTGACTTTCCTTGACTGTACTGTTATGGCTGTAAATAAGAGACCAGTAGATTAGGGCACCATTGTGCCAAATGCCCCTGACGACTGCATTTGAAACAGCTAAACCCATAGGGCCCATGTCCTTGATTAATGCGATACAAACCATGTCAATAGTGGGGCTGGAAATGATCAGCATAAACAGGTCTAGGGTGATAGCTGGCCCAAGGACGATAAGCAGGAATGGGGTGGACGTTTAACTGCTGATGATAACTTGGTGAAATCTGAACTGGACTGAAAAAGTTCCCCAAATATGATGGTTCAGTGGTTATAGCAGAAGGATTCCGCTCAGCATTAGGTGGAGGAAAGTTGGCTGATATACAGTGCAAAAACTGAATAAGCTTAAGTAAAGGTACATCCTCATCCAACAGTGAGGCCATTACGTTATGTAACTCACAGTATGGCTTCACAGCAGAAGTCGTCGCCATACACATATCAGCTTCAGATAAAACTCCTACCCCAATTAGCATGTGAGCTTCCGCCATAAATCACTCAGCAAACGTAGTGAGAGTTTCATTCTGTTTTAACTTGATGGTCAAAAATTCGACCTTCCATTGTGACATCTTTGCAGTTCCGCCAAACAACCACAGCATCATCTCTTTGACTTCTTGGTATGTGATGGAACTACCTGAAAGGTAACAGATGACTTGGTCAGCACTTCCAATGTCCAAGGAAGAAATCAACAGTTTTTCTCTTTGTCAATCTGAGACTCCTTCAGTTGCAATCTCAAATCGCTTAAAGTATCCATAATTATTCCCTTCTCAATTGAATGGGAGCAGTTTATTACAGTAGACCTCCTGGAGCAGCTCATCTTGTTTTTTAAGCACAGCATTCACCCAGTTTCAGATCCAAATAGGCAAATTACCCAGAGTGTTGGGTAGGTATTTATCAAAACAACATTGATGCAACATCACTGGCAACTGAGATTTTATCATTTATAATTGAACAACGGGCCCCTGTAGTGAGCACCACTATTGTAAAATTGTCAGTACCCAAGAGATACGCCAACACGTTTTGCACAGAGTTTAATCAACTGAGCAATTAGGACCAACAATATGATGATTGTTGTCCTTGAAACAACAAAATAAACCTTTCAAAATAAATATGGAGCACTTGCTCCCACAAAATATTTTATTTACTTTACTTAATACAGCCACTTCATGCTGTTTCTGCTCTTATCTAAACTACTAACAGCCTCCTTTGATCATCTCATCTCGCTTATATTGTAGCGACTTCAGATGCTACCACTTATAAAGATTAGTAATTTAATTATCCATATCTCTTTGGCTCCACCAATTCTTCATTTGTTAATTCACCATCGCCTAATTTGAGGCAAGTTCTCAATAACCTAATATCGCCTTACATCGAGGCGCTCAAATAATTGTTACTCATAGTAAACTTGACAGATCCAATCCATTCCGCCATCACAACTGAGGGCTTATCGGCCAGTCATATCAGAATTGCAACACCACCTATATTAGCTTACTATCTTTTGGCTTCCCTATGGCAGTAATGTATAGCACTTAACTGTGTTACCATTATTAATCTCATTACTGTTCTCAATGATGAAGCCTGAGCTACTCTAACTTTTGAACCTGGACTGTGCTATTGCCTCCTACATTCCCAAATCTACTTCCATCCTTTCATGTGATATGCGCCTATCTCTCATAATTTGGAATTACACCTCTTTATTTAATTTTATAACTAATTTTAATCTGTTCTATTTAAATTAACATTTTTCTTAGTAAAGTTACGCTCAATCTAATACATTTTCCATCATTATCTTTTATCTAGTTTATCTAAAGATTGCCTGTACGTCAAGAAGAGATTTTCTTTGGTTTTAACTTTTATTATGCCAAGAGATTACCTGTATGAATAACAGAGATTTTTACTGTTCATAGTAAACATTGATTTGCCTCACCAACATCTATTTCATCGAGAGATTGCCTCAAAAAGAGAAGTTATTCTAAAAGATTCTGCTGGCGTTACTAATAACTAATAATTGTGTAGCCTTTAAAGAATCTGAAATCTTAATTTAGTGAAAAACAAAAAATTTCTCATTTTATCCCTTAACTTATAAGCACTATTAATGCACAGATCATTTACATAATGTAATAACGTTTACACTTTTAATTTTTAGGTTCTTTGATAAAAGTTCATTTTTAATACTGTATCCTTTCTGTTTTTTGGCTCTCCCCACTTTGCCTCAGCTAGCAGGACTAGAAATTTTTTCTCTTGTGAAACCTTGAACCCATTTAGGTTAAGTCCCTTAATATTATCTCTCAAAAAACTTGCCTCTTTCTAGCCAAGATTCAACTATCATTATAGGACCTCTGAACTAACTTTGGTACTTCTTTCTTTACTCCATCCACCTCACCAGGCTTCAAAGGGCTGTCCTTCGACCTTGTCAGTCCCAACAACCATTGCCTTTTGCCAGGTTTCCCTTCCAAGCTGCACCTGAGCTTAATATGCTCGCTTAGACAAATATCTAGTATGAAAATAAATTTTCAGCCTTCCCCATACCAGGAGTTAATAGATCAAGTTACTTCAAACTTTAATTTAACTGTGAATGGTTTGGAAAGACTCTTGCCTCTCCAGATTAGCCCCATTGTCTGGACACACGCTTACCAGATTACCAGTAAGAATTGAAGAATATACCAATGAGACTATTTTTAAAGCCTCTATAACTAGAATGTGAAGAAACTAATAACCTTCATCTGTCAATCAAGCTTTGTCAGGCCGTTGTTAGAGCAATCCAAAATTCTGCCAATTATTGCAAAGAACAACTGGCTAAAGTTTAAATAAACTTAGCACAATAAGTACAACTATTTCTCATTCCTTCACTGTTGGGATTTGACCCATTTTCAGAAGCTAGGCTTTTGGAGTTTACTTTGTAGGCCAACCTATAGGATGAATCTATTAAATTAATTATAAGATAGAAGTTAAAAAATCCCTCTATTATTAGAGTATTTTGGGACCCTTTTATAGGGTCAATAATAGATATAAATATATAAAATTTGATTTTCTGATATTTAATAAGAGAGATATCAGATCAATTATATTACTAAAATAAAGGAATATATAGCAATGTGGGTACAAAGCACCTGATAAATTTTGATAGGAATGATTTCATCCTAATTTGGATAGGACATAATCTTATGAGGATCTAGAACCTTTGATGAAGTATTATTAAAACCGTTTTAAGCTTTTAGCCTAATACCCCAAGACTTGGCCTTAAGGGAAGTGTCAAGGTCTACCACAGGATAAGGCTTAGCCTTAGAAGATAAAATCCAGACATTCAATAAAGCTGAACTCAAAGAAAATATCAAGTTTAATTTGGCAGTTGAGTTGTTGCTCTTGACAAGCAAATTGGAACAGCCAAACAAATGACTGACCACTGCTTTCTTTTCTGATGCTGAGGCTTAAAACTGCTCACATGAGCCAGATAAAACAAATGCTTCAGTGCTGAATTTGTTTTCCTCAAACAATATTCCCAACCAGTCACTTGGGTCAACCAAGTCAAATTCCTTCAAGAACAACTTGCACTCTCCTAACTATTGATTCTATTCATAACGCTTTAGCTATTATTACTGTTATTTATTTGTTACTAATATTATGAGTATTTTAACAAAAATCAGATAAGTAAAATCCCATGACAAAATTAAAATTAAAAGATTCTCTGAAGCTGCCACCTGACTGCAATTATAAATTAATGTAAATTGATGCTCAAATTTTCCTAACTTTTATTACCTGCCAAATAAATCTCCTTTCTCTCTTTACACCATGAAATTTTTCTACCTATTCTCGCTGCACTTAACTCCTAATATTTAGCTTTGCTCTCCTCTCTCACTGATGTGAGCTCCATCTCCATCAAATTAGCTATTGAAACTATCAGCCTGATCTCCTGAGATCAACAGTTACAAGCTCAGAAAGTCCAGAATCTCTGAACTTGTCCTCAAAGTTTACCACAATGGGACAGTCATTTGCTCCATTGCCAAGCCTTCTCTCAACTATATCCTCATCCTTCAAAGACCTGAGGAGGATATCAAGGTTTTTCTATGTGACAGATCACTTCTTTATCCCTGGAGCTGCTTTTTTCATACACTTGATAATTTGAAGCTATCAATTTGGCTTCTTGATGCAGCTGATATCAATTTCTCTTGGCACCTCTACTTCATCATTGCACTCATCCACCTGAATTAGAATGATGCATACGTTTCTCTGTCCCTTGTCTAACTCAACTCTCAAGCGGTGCTATTGACTGTATTGGCAAGAACGTGTACCATAATGAAAATCACAACATCAACCTCTATCCTGAAACTTAGCCTTAACTGAATGCCGTTTATCATACTAACCAGCCCTTCTTTCCCAACGCTGAGACTATATTTCCTTTTTTGATTAGTGAGCTAACTAAACTTTGGGATTCCCACCTCTTTAAAACAAGGCTTTAAGGTAAATGATACTTATAATTTTTAATGATTTACCACACCAACATCTGCCTATACATACTCTCTTCATTTTTATAAAGCCTTGGTTATCCCAAATACCTCACGAAGTTGTAATTATCCATCCTGTAAACTATAGTTGTTACCCACATTCATGGCTTAAGGTGGCGTTGTCAGGATTCTTAATAGTTTGGTTAAAGCCTCAACTTGGTGCTTCTGACTTATTATATACTTTGGGTAATCTAGATTTACCTTTACTACTTTTAGTTAATTGGTTAATGCCTAGTTAGGCCTAAGGCTTAGAATTATTACTAACTTCAGGTTATTTAGTATTGACTAGGAGCAATCAATATTGGTAAATTCTCTGACAGATGAACTCAGGATAAATTTCTATTGAAGTGCTCCACTAGTTGACTCCAGGCCGATACTACCATCCCAGTCATAAACCTTTAAGGAACAAAGCTCTAGATCAGTTTTATCTCACCCTATCTCCAACTTTTCCTTATATTATGGGTACCTTTCTCAGTTTCCTACTTCTTTTCATCCTCTAAAAGAACTAGGATAGTAGGTCCTGATCTGTTTTCAGTTCCAACATGGTATGAAAAAATAATTCCTTATATCCCTTATTTTATCCCTAATTTTACTATCACTATTTAAGGTGTAAATTATTTATCCAGTAATAACTTTTTACGCTTTTATATTTTTATGTTCTTTAGTAGAAGTTCATCTCACTATTGGAGATCCCTTAGGCTTTTCTGGCTCTCCCCAAATTTGTCTCAGCTAGCAGGACTAAAATAAATTCTCTCTTGAGGGACCTCCGAGCCTGTTTAGGTTAAGTCCACTAACGTTCTCTCTTAAAACTCTGGACTCTTTCTAACTAAGTTCTGACTGTCATTAAATGACCTCTAAACCAACTCTGACTAAATCCTCATATTCTTATCCACCTCAGTATGCTTTGAGGACTGTTATACAGAACTCATCGATCCTAACAGTATGGGATTTTTTATCTGGGTTTATTTTTGGGCCATATTTAAAACCCAAAAAACTGATAGAATCTTAAGATAGTTCTCAAACTTAAAGGGAGGCTACTATAATGAAAGTTGGAAATTTAAGATTCATGGGAAGTAAACATATCTAGGGTTGGTGCAAATTCTAGCTGCGCAATCAGATTGATATATCTATCAATCTTATAAACAATTGGGATAGCTAAAAGGTCCTTTATTAAGAACCAACAAGAGTTCTGCTAAGCGCCAGAGAGGTTGTTACTCAAGGGTGAGTCACGTTCTACCACAAATACCATAAGTTAAAAAAACTGGATCATGACAATAAAGTTAAAGATTGTTACAGTAAAATATTGGGTACCAATCAAACATATAAGTATCTATATATTTACATAAACTATTTTTTTCTCTTAATTACTTTATAATAGATTTTTAAAGACTAACAGGACCTCTGAACCTCCCTTTAATAGGTCATGTCTAATCTTAAGAATCATAAAAGTTTTATGCTTCCTTGGCACACATCTTATTGATATATAAGCTACTGCCAACAAGGCTATAGCTTTTGATAACTATAGTACTCCCTGCCTCATCTCCTTTCAGGATGCACCTCTCACTCTTTTGAGACCAGGATAGATGACTATATGACTTTAAAACTCTGGATGATGCATATTGCAATGGGCCTTTATTGCTTTCTTTTGCTTTAATCACTAAATTTATTGAATTCATATTGTAGTTATTTTTTTTGAATACAACTACTACAATTTACTAAATCAAACCTCAAAAACGGCGTCAAACTTGACGCCTGCTGTCCCTGAGTGGGGTGTGTGTGCTGCCTACTAGTGTTTTTTGGCTGCTGCTGAAGAAAACCTGGGATGGCTCCACTAGCCCTCCTAACTCAACCAGTTGCTTTATCCCTCCTCAGGACTTAGCTTATCAACTCGTGCACTCCCTGGCAGTGCTGAGAAGCCCTCTAGTGCTCCCTCATAGCAGCCTGCACTTTGAACTTTGGGTCAAGTGTAGAAAATATTCACTTATGCAAGTGCCACAATCATCAAGATGGCTCAGATGGTGTTTAAATCTGATGGTTTTATTTCTTTCCGCCACTATAAGTACCTTGATTTGAGCTGATCTAATGAAGTTTATGCCATAGATACAGCAACAATGTTACATACTTTTTTAAAACTCCCATATTAACCAACCCATACTTGGTTGCCGCTGGATGCCACTTTGGTGGTTCAGTTTTCCAGGTTGCCTAATCGCGTCCCTTAACCAGCTTTGCCATGAGCACTTGGATGTATTAGCTGCTTAACGCGAGGATTCTATACCCAAATTGTGGTTCATAAAGAAGCTAACCGCCTTAAAGTATCTGAACCTTTGAAACAATATGTCTGTTCCAATGAGACTCCAACCTCTCAAATCCCCCTCAAACCATTTTCTATTCCGCTCCAAATCACCCATTATGAGCCCATGTCAAAAATAGCCGCTCAAGTTTCCCCTTGTTTTTTTAGACTTGATCTTTCATAGTAAAAATGCCCCAACCCTACACCACGCAGCTTCAGTGGCCCTTTCTCCAGTCATGGACCTACTGCTGAATTGCGTTAGTGTTTGAGTGAAGCTTGATCGTCCCTCCCACTCTCACGCTGAAGCAGCAAAAATTTCTGTTGGGATAGCCAATCAGGCCCAATCTGCTGAGACAGTTTCAGAGAATAAGATATATCATTTTCTGTCTACTAGCCTTAGTGACAGTTGAGGGCTTACAGTTTCAACCCCAGCCAATCAGGTCTCAATGATGGGCTGAAAATTCCCACCTTAAATTCATTTTGAATCCAGACTGGGTGATGATGAAAAATAAAACCTACAGGATTAACCTTAATCTTGGACGTCACAGATACTTTCCAACCTCCCAAACTTGACTCCTTGCCATAAAATCCGCCATTTTAAGGGCTGTCCCATTCATAAAACACATATGAAGCTTGCAAATGAGGTGGATGATGCTCCCGCCAATGTTCCAATCCACCAATACCTCCAAGTGGCCACAGAGCCACTTGTTAATGGCATTCCTCATTCAAATCTTACTTTGGACTTCCTTGAGGAAGCTCAAGACAATATTGATGAGATTGCTTTTGCATCAGGACGTTCATGTATAATTCCACACTTTTATCTCATGATAATCAAAATTACTATAAAACGTGTCAGCAGCTTGAGAGTTTTGCATATGTGATGAAAAATTCTTAAGTGTTCTGAATTCAAGCTTGTCCAATATGCCCAGGCACTGCATATTGCAGGTATCATTGACTCTAAAATCACTTTCTAATACCTGCTGGCCTATGCTAATGCCCACGCCTATTCTGTCTGCCCTGTTGCACGCCCTCAGAGCTACCTTGTATGGAGATACCCCATACCTTCTCCCTATCTGATATGTGTTGTCTTAGGCTATCCTCTAAAAATTATACTAGATTTTTAAATAATCTGATAATACCTTTGTAAAAATTTACTCTTGGTTGATTATCAGCCATCAACACAGTATCCTTTTTACTGCACAGGTTCGATTTCCTCATGCACTTTGTCACGTTGTATATAATGTATTAATTGATAATAGTATGGAGTTTATTATCCATAGTTAAAACTATTATTTGGCCCAGCGCTTTAGCCAGTACTTTCAATTAAATACTCTGTAAGTCGTAATCATAGGGATTTGTTCCCTATATTCTTATCCACCTGATCTTCATTAAGATACCCCAGTGACATTCTCTCTCAGCCCAACACACAGTTGGCAGCTATCCCTGATTGTGGTTCCTTTGTCTCTAGATCCCCAATTGAATCTTTACTCTTTTCTCTGAGAGTCTTCCAATTATTGCCTTCTGCAATAATATCCTTGAGATGGAATGACACAATAGAAGCTGATAGTCTAACTATACACCAAATTGACAATATTACTGTAGATAGTAATAATGTTTTACTAGATATAGTTTTTTTATTATAGTAAATACTAGGAAATTATATAGTAGGGGATTCAGCTGTCTAACCCTCAGTTGACACCTCTTCGCTGAAATGGCAGCCGTTGCCATTGAATCACCCTTCCTCATCTCAACAGTGATGGTCTTCCCCATCCTGGCTAGGATTCTGTCATTGTACATCCTCGAGACCTAAAACAGAAAGAGTTGGAAAATGTGTCCCTAACATTTTCCTCTCGATCTGAGTGAACTAACCATAATTGGCTAGCGACCTGCTTAGGTAATGGGACTTATTACCCATTATGGCAGGTCACTTCACCAACTGATTGATTTGCTAGTTGCAGGTGGCATCACTCACCTCGCAACTCACTATTCATTCCCAATCAGTCAGTGATGAAACCCAACCAATCCCAATTGGTATACCTGATAGTTAATCACTATCAGATGCCCCTATTTCGTCAGCTACTCTGCTAATGAGATATTAGGTATTCATCTGGCTCGATCCTCAATGGATGTGACCAGATAAATATCCCAAAATCCCCTGAACATAGTTCCTCTGAAACTTGGGCCAATTAATTTCTGATTCACTTTGCCTTAGGGAATTTTCCCCTTGTGACACCAGGTAATCTAGCAGGCTGGGAATATGGGCAAAAATCCCAACACATCCCCCTCTTGCCTAGATCTCCAGAGAGAAAAGGACTGGGGCATGAGAACACCGCTTTGGACACCTGGTCAAATACTTCATTGGTTTAAGTGAAGTACACTTGTCAATACTCAACGCTGCTTGGGATAACCTTTGGCATATGGCGCTCATTCTCTTCCTTCTCACTACCGCCTTCTCAGAGCGCGGTCCCCACAACCTTCTGTCATGCTGGGATGATCAATTTACTCATAACAATATTAGTCCCAGGATCTGGGTTTCCCCGTCAGGGTATATGACCCGCTGTCATATTAAGGATTATTGGTCTGGCGTCCTTGAATTTCTGATTTTCTCCTCATCCTAGACAGGAGACTCTTGCCATCAATGTTTGTTTTGCGGCTTAATTAAGATTACTTATTTCTACTCACCCTCGTTATTTCGCTCATAACCTCTTGGCTGTAAGTCATTCCTAATTCTTCCCTTGAGAAGCTTATCTCATTGATTTTGAGATTAATTTCCCCAAAATTGGAGCCTAATGGATTATAGAGTTCATAATGTCAACTTCTATATAAGTCTGACATCCCCCCTCTAGTCCAGCTCATATGTCAAATTCTGAGTCTCGCTACCAGCAGCTCCTCAACAGTATATCTGATCCAGACCTCCGGCTCTTCCAGCAGATGAGTCAGGATGATTGACGGAACCTCTTTTATGGTCCTTCGAGGACTCATACGCCTAGTCTGGCGCAAGTGGTTAGTACTTCCATCAAATTACCAGAAATGTTAACTAATCCCTCCAAAACCAGGTAGGCCATCGCTTCAAACAACTCTCAGCTGACTCTTCCCTTGCAGCCAATTCCAGAGTTGTATTTCGAAATCCTCCTGGGTTTGGGCCTTTCACTGATGCTCTGAACATCATCATAGATGCTCCAGAGATTATGTCAGTTGCTCTGTATTGTTTGTTCCTGGCTGGGTCATATCTGCTCCCTGAGTTCCTCTTCCAACTCGGTCAATTTTACAAACCTGCTGTACTTTTTCTGAGCTCTCAATTGGGAATAGCATACACTTTGAGCTCCCCTACTCTGAACTCTGGGCCCAAGTCGCCGAGGCTTTGACATTAATTCTGAATCCCTCTGATCTGGATAACCTTCTGGATCAGGATACTGTCACTTATGCTCTTCGCTTTGCTGGCCAAGTTCTTTGAAGTTGGTCTATGGAGCTTCCAGCCTCACCTGGTTTCTACCAGTCATTCATCTTTAGCTTCCGTGAAGCCCATAGTCACCGCTTGCAGGATGCAATCCGCTCTCTGCACAACAACCTTTCTCTGGAGCTTCCCATTGCTATCTTACGCTGATGGCATTGATAGGGGGCATGATGGCAACACCCATCAAGTATTACTTCTTCATTGCCAGCCCACATGTCCAGTGTCCTTGATGAAGCCCATTGGTAGGCGCTCAGGATAAATCTTCTGTCTCTGGTGCCATATTGGGATTACTCAGGGTTATTCGCTGATTTCCTATTTCTTTATTACTTCTTTCTCCCCTCTCCAGGGTTTTGCGATTGGCATCTTCTGACATTTCAATTTCAATTCCCCTTGTCACTTTTTCTCAGGGATTGGTGTCCACTCAATGAACGTGGTTTCATTTAGGTCTCTCCCTCACAAGCATCCAATAACATATTGATCCACCAGCTGTTTATTCCTACTTTAATCCATCCTCCCTTTCCCAAGAGGCGACAAAGGCGGAATCATCCCCATACTAAAGATGATCAATAAAAATAAAAATTATAAAAATATTGGCTTTTTTATTTATGCGGTTTTATAATCTCTCTCTTCTTTTTTTCTAATATCTTTTATCAATTTTTTATCTTTACTCTTCTTTTTTTCTATGGGACTTGACCTCGTTTCAGTTCAGAGGTCTATCTTTTCCCCCAAACTGGATCCTGGGTACTTAAACCTACCAGTTTTCCATGGTTCAGAGGACCTTTTTTTGGACTTAACCATCTAGATTGGTTCAGAGGTCCTTTCTTTGGACTTGACCTAATCATCAGGACATGGCCAACTTAATGGTACATCAGTCCCTCGGGAACTCTTTTATTTTTTCCTCGATCTAACAATTTAGATACTTAGCGTGGACTCAATTTACAACTCTTCCATCCAAGAGATTCTTTATGGAATAAGCATCAGTCACCATCTTGGTGATTACTTCAAATGGACCTGACCACAATGCATCTAATTTGTTTCTTCATCTGAAACCATGCATATTGCAATAGGCGACTTTTTCCCCTATCTTATATTCTGCTAATGCCAGTAGTTTTTGTCATCCATCAATTTTGCTCATATCCTTTTCTTCAAGGTTGAATTAAATGCTTGCAATTGCATATCAATCAGGATACTAATCAATTGGTTCAAGTATTGCTTAGTACACATCCCTGACATAGGTTCCACTACCAAATATAATATTGGTGGCAACGCGGCCTTCCTCCCATATAGTAATTAAAATGGCGTCTTTCCCATCGCCATATGATGACTAATGTTGTAGGTGTATGTCACCAAACTCAGTTATGTTCCCCACACGGAAGTTCTCCCTGCGACTAACTTCCTTAGTGTTGCAGCCAGCGTCCCATTGACCTGTTCTACCAGTCCATTCGTCTCCAGCCAGTATGGTACTGACATGACTCCTTGGATCCCCATTATTTCATTTAGCCTTGGGATCACATGAGATGTGAAGTTGGTCCCATTGTCACTCAACAGGACTTGCGGACATCCATGCCAGTATACTACTTGATCCAGGATGTATCTCGCAGTGCTGGTAGCGTCTACTCTGGTTAGGGCCCTTGTTATGACCCATCTCATCAGATAGTCGATGGCTACTATGATGTACTTGACTCCCCCTGTGCTCATTGCCAGTGGTCCCATCACATCAATGGACATTGTGTGCCAGGCGAATCCAGGGCGGACCAGTCAGTATTCAGTTGTGTTCTTGTGTGGTTTGTGCAGTTCGCGCCACGAAACAAGCCAGATGACTCACGACATTGTAGTTGATTGATTCCCAGTAATAATACCGGTGAATATAGTCAGTTGTTTTCCTTAGGCCTCCGTGCCCAACAACCTTATGAGCCACTTATACTATTGATGCTCTTTCCAATGTTTTTGGTAATAATGTACTTTTCGTTGATCGTCTTAAATACTTGTCCATCCATAGTCTTGGTGTTTTCCATCGCTTTTTTAAGTGCACCTTAGATTTCTCAAGGCTCATCCTCAATTCTTTCTTTGACCATTCTCTGGAATAGATCATCTGCCTGTGGGTATACCAACTGGACCATTGGCAACCGCAATAAGCCATCCGCGTTCTGATGAGAATCCCCCACTTGGTGGACTATCTCATAATTGTAAGCCTGAAGCTTAAGTGCCCATCAGACCAGTCGTCCTTCCAGTTTTCTTAGACTGTGCAGCCAATGCAGTGAAGAGTGGTCCGTCACCACCTTAAAGTGCATTCCATGGACATACACCCAAAACTGCTTACATGCATAAATGACCACAAGGCATTCACGCTCAGTCATGGTGTAGTTCCGCTCAGTGGCTGAGAGTGTCCAGCTCACATATGCCACTGGATGCTCATCCCCAAGTTCGTCTACTTGGCTCAGCATGGCGCCAATCGCCATCAACAAAGCATCAGTTTGAATGATAAACTCCCAATAAAAACTTGGATATTTCAGAATTGGCGAATCTATCAAATACTGGCGTAACTCATCAAAGGAGTCCTGGGCCTCTTCATTCCATATGAATCCTTTTTTTGGATCCTTTTATAAATGAAATAAATGACGGCTATTTGGGTGAAGTCCTGAATAAATCTTCTATAGTATCTGACCATCCCAAGGAATACTTGGATGTCTCAGACACTCTTCAGTACAGCCATGCGCTCTATAGCTCCTATCTTCTGGGTTTGCGGCTGCAATTTACTTGAGTTGATCACAAATCCCAGGTATTACAACTCTTTCTTGAATAAGTGGAACTTCCTTGGCTTGATCTTCAGGTTAGCCGCAAACAGTCTCTTAAAAACTTCTTCCAAGTGGTGCAGGTGATCAGTAAACGTTCTACTGAACATATTGATATCATCCAGATATACCAAGATGCACAACAACTTCAGGTCGCTTAATATCGCGTCCATGGCCCTTTAGAATGTCATGGGCGCATTGCAAAGACCCTGGGGCATACTTGTCAGCTGATATAACCCCTGCGCGGTAATAATCGTGCATTTTTCTTAATCTTCTTCTGGAAAGTCGATCTTCCAGTATCCTGAAATCAGATCCATTGCAGAGAAATACTTCGCTTCTCCTAATTGATCCAGCGCATTGTCAACCCTTGGTAGGGGATATGAATCCTTCTTTGTAATTTTATTCAGCCTCCAATAGTCAATCACTACCCAATTTGATCCATCTTTTTTTACAATCAGAATCAGACTTGCCCAGGGACTTGACAACGGAACTAGGAGCCCATGCTTCACTAGTTTGCTGATCTCATCCTCCACTACCGCTTCAGCAGCTTTCAATCTTTATATTGGTCTCACCCTTATTGGTAGATCTTCCCCAGTGTCAACCTTGTGAATTACGTCTTTTGTGCATACCAAATAGTGGTCGTCCTGATTGAACACTTCCTGATATTTCTCAAATAATTTGAGCACCTCCTCCTGCTGGCCTTCTGGCAGATCAGCGAGCTGCTCTCAATCAACCAATAGGCTGATGATTTCAGCTATCCCAGCCAGTAATCCCATTTCATTGAGAGACCCAAAATCTTGGAATCGTCTTAATTTGGCTGTTGGGATCAAGTGAATAAACTCAATAATTTGATCCTCTTGATCTTCATTGGTTTTTTGCTCAAATTCGCCAGGAGAACTTGTATTTCTCCATGGCCTGGCATTATCATCCCATGAGCCACCCATGGCTCCACTCTGGACTCCTTTCAGGGGCTTCCAACTTCCCCAAACAACAGCTCCAGAATCTCCAAAGTCAACCCTGTGTCAACTATTATCTGTGATCTGGCCGGTATGGTCCTTTCTTTCTTGATCCTTAATGGAATTCCCCAGTTCTCTAGGATTTCTGCCAGCATCTTGCGTCACTTCCTACCAACTAATTGGTATCAAATTGGTACAACGCCGTCATTGTATATCAGATTAATGAAGTTGGTTCTCTGATTCAACGGAGCTTCACCATACTTCTGGTATTCCAATGTTAACGTCTGACCCAGAAGGGTCAACGTATTATCCTCAAAGTTACATTTAACTCTGTACTTCCATAGGAACTCCGTTCCAATCAGGATGTCATAGTTTTGGTTCACCAAAACTATCGCTGGCGCAGATACTACCAACGACCCAAATTGTAATGGCAATGTACTATACGCTCCACAGGAAACGGTGGTGTTCAGCCCAGCTGTTCCATATTCTCTCTTGTGTTCCAAGTCTGAGGAGATCTTCATCCTCTTCACCAGCTTGGTTGACACAATATTGATGGGTGCTCCGCTGTTGACAATCGCCCTCACCCTTACTTGTTTCACCTGAATATCTATATATGTATACTTGGAGTATTGTAGTATAGTATTTACTGAGTAAATGGAGGTGTTATTAGCCGAATCTAGGGTTTGAATAATCTGCGCTAATAATTAATGAAATAATTCCTTTATTGCGCTGAGGGGGATCAATAGATTAGCCTCATCTAAACGGACGTTTGATAAAACTCATCAGGATTCTTGGCAGTTTGAATCTTCTCTGTCAGTTGTCAGGCGTATGGCCGGGCAACTTCCTGAATTATCTCGGGATCAATCTTCTTTGCCCCAGCTCTGGTCACGGCATTCACATCCATGTTGACCACTTAGTATAACTGATCCTGCACGTCATCTATGAACAGATCACTAATGTCTATTTCATCATTCATGATATCGAGAGGAACAGGTTTCTCCGCTGCTCTAGACTGTTCCTTGGTTAGGAAGCAGGCCCTTTTACCAAATCTTTGGAAACTGCTGTCTCTTTAAACTGGACCACATTAATCTGATCCTTTGGCTTTTTGCAGTGTATGGCAAAATGTCCTTTACTGCTACACTGATAGCAGACCTTCTCTTTCTTGCTTAACCATCTGAATTCTTTGGGCTTATTTCCCAGCACAGTTCAGTTGTTAGCCTCTTTTGCTCCTTCATTTCTCTTTGTGGGATTCAGATTTTGGACTGCATTAGACTTGAAGCTTCTATTTTGGGCATTGAATGTTGCTCCCAAAATCTTCAGGTTGTCTACCATTTGTGAAGTAGTTACCTCCATTGCAAACACAGAAGACATCATTCAATGCAAATTGCAATAGGGCCAAAGGGCTGCTTGCAAAGCGATTCTAGCATCAAAATCATCTAACAATTTGCTCCAGCCAAGATCTGCGACGCCTGGTAAAATTGATCTGCAAAGCTAGCAAGAGACTCATCTTTATGGAATTGAATTCCCATAAATTTTGCTTGCGTTTTGACATGCGGGTTGGACTCCTGAACTCCTTCATTATGGCCGCCTTTGCCTCAGCATACGACCAGCTGTCCCCCTCAAGTAGGGTAACACTAGATTCTGACAGTCTGTGTTCAGGCAGTTCATGACCATCAACGCCTTTTGATGATCCCCATATCCATTCATAGTCATGTCAAACAGTTGGAAAAACGCTGGGGCGTTATCCTGATGGAATGTTGGCAGTTTTGGTGTTGCTTTAAATTCCTCTAAGTCATTTCAGGCCGATTCTCTTGGTTCAGCTACTCAGCTAACTTGTAGAGTGACTTCAGGCGTCATCTCCAAAATGGCATTAAAGGTGGGTGGAATATTTCTCGGGGTATTTGACTTCCCAAGTATTGTGTGAGGACTTCTCTCTTTGGCATCACTGGCCATATTGGGCTCACAAGCACATCTGTGAGCTTTCAAGTCCTCCACTTCTTTTTAAATTTCTTGATATCCACACCAAACTTTCTTAAATGAATGCAATCCACTTCTTGCTCTGTTTTCAGAAATAGGACCTCTCAAATGAGGTCTCCTTCTTTCTTCTTCAACAAGTTCACTTTGCTGAGTAACTCATTCCTGAAGTTGGCTACATTTTCTACTCCTTCATCCACCTTGGCGACTCATTCTTCCAAGGCCATGAACTCCCAACGGTCTGCTGAGTTTAAGGCATTCTGATTCACAGTGGCGATCTCAGTCCACAGCTTGCACATTTCTTCTTTATATGACATTATAATATTCTTTACTCAACTACCCCTGTAGTGAGTACCAACTTGTAAAAACTTGCTCTTGGTTGATTATTGGCCATCAACCTAGTATCCTTTTTACTGCACAGGTTCAATTTCCTCATGCACTTTGTCACGTTGTATAGAATGTATTAAACGATAATAGTATGGAGACTAAAATCCATAGTTGAGTTTAGCTATTATTAAGCCCAATGCTTTGGACACTACTTCTGATTAAATAATCTATAAGTTGTACTCATAGGGATTCATTCTCTATATTCTTGTCCACCCAATTTTTGTTAAGATACCCCAGTGACAGTCTCTCTCAGCCCAACACACAGTTGGCAGCTATCCCTGATTGTGGTTCCTTTGTCTCTAGATCCCTGATTGGATCTTTACTCTTCTCTCTGAGAGTCCTCCAATTATTGCCTTCTGCAATAATATTCTTGAGATGGTGTGACACAATAGAAGCTGATAGTCTAACTATACACCAAATTGATAATAATACTATAGCTAATAATGATTTTTGTAGATAATACTAATGTCATTAAAAAATAATTGTTTTATTAAAGTAAATCCTAGGGAATTATATAGTAGGGGATTCGGCCATCTAAACCTTGGTTAACACCTCTTTGATGAAACAGCAGCCGTTGCCATTGAATAACCCTTCCTCATCTTGACAGCAAAGGTCTTCCTCATCCTGGCTAGGATTCCATCATTGTTATCCTCAAGACCTCAAACGGAAAGAGTCAGAAAATGTGTCCCTAACGTTTTCTTCTTGATCCAAGCAAACCAATCATAATTGTCTAGCGACCTTCTTAGTTATTGGGACTTATTACCCATTATGGCAGGTTTTTTACCAACTTATCGATTTGCTAGTTGCAGGCGGCATCACTCGCCTCACAACTCACTATTAATTCCCAATCAGTCAGTGATGAAACCCAACTGATCCCAATTGGTACACCTGATAGGTAATCACTATCAGATGCCCCTATTTCGTCAGCCACTCCGCCCAATGAGATATTATGTATTCATCCAGCTCAATCCCCAATGGATATGACCAGGTAGATATATCACAAAATCCCCAAACGTATTTCCTACAAAACTTGGGCCAACTGATTTCTGATTCACTTCACCTTAGGGAATTTTCCCCTAGTGACACCAGGTAATCTAGCAGGCTGGGAAAATGGGCAAAAATCCCAACAACCTTTATTTGGCACATTGAAAGTAAAGATTCGTGGATGTCCCCCTATTAGGTTGGGAAAAACTAGTAACAAAAAGTGATGGCCTTAGTCAGTCCCAATAAATTTTATAATATGTTAAAACAATTGACCTAAAATTTTTTCTAAACGTTAAGACAACTTGGCAAGTCTACTAACAACAATGACATGTACCCTTAGCTGAGAATGCACTCAATAAAATTACTAAGGAATTAAAAAGAATATCATAAGAAAATTGGTAGCTTAACCTTTTAATTAGAACTGAAGGAAACCGCTAATGGTCATAACTATTATAAAAGCATATATAAATCTATCAACTGCTGTAAAAAGAAAATGATATAAAAATCAGAAAGAGAACAATCAGTCCTCCCTCCTAATCATTCAGACCCTCAACTGGAAGCATAGAACTTTCATGCAGAAAAAATGGTCATACTAGGTAGAAAAAACCCTTGAGCTACAAATCAGGTATCCTTTCTGTAATTCATGAGGAAGATATTTCAAATAATTTGCATTTTAAAGTTTTTCAAATAATTGAGATAAATATGAAACTAAAGAGGTCTTCCAATATTCCTATGGTTTTCTTGAACATATTGAGCCTAAAGCTTCCCTTACAAAAACCACATATATTTACTAAAACATTAGTTGAGAAAAACATTGATGATCTTAAATGGGGGCTTACAATGGTTTAATTGTTTTCACAAATGACTAAGTCGGATGCCTCAGCAAAAATGAAAAAGTTAAGATTGTTGTCAAAACATTAAAAAAGCAAAGCAACGATGCTTTCATTAATGCCTGCAGTTATTTTGATGGGTTTTTCTTATTAATAAAGTGAAACCTGGCAAGTATTTTTTACTTAATTAAATCAACTATATGGAAAAACTTTTCTCTCTCGTTGCAATCACTTTTGCAACTTATTCAATTAAAGTCTGATTCTAGTTTGATAATCTCACAGAGGAGATTAGTCTGCGCCCATGTCAGGGAGCAGTTGGGCAAGTAAGGTAAGAGGAGCAGGTGGTAGGCCCGCGGCCTCAAACGTTCAAAAACGCACCAGAGAAACTGGCGGAATAAAAAAAAATTTAAAAAACTGGTGGTAAGTATTTCCCCAGAAATCCTCACTTGGCAAGCATGATGCAACCAGTACATCAACACGCCGCACTCCCAACCACTCTCATTGGTGGAATATGGAGTCCGTGTGTTTCTGGACATCTAACAAACAGTCTATGGGAAAAATTTTGTGGGGATGTACACTTTTTTCCTGACCGTGATGTATGTCGCACCTCACTCCATGTCACATGGTTGGCTGGACCTCAGTTTCAAAAACAAGAAGGCAGCAGACAAAGCTGCTGCAGTGCACATAGTGATCAACCTCCCTGAAGGGCAATGGGTCATCAAAACCAAACACACCAGATGGACAAAATCCAACCAAATTTTCCTCACATTTGACTTTTTGCCTACTACGGTAAAATGTGCCATTTTAAAGCAACACCTGAAAGATGATCTCACCATTTATGGCGAAATACAATCTTTTGAGATGCAACACTTTATGCTGATGCCACACCTGTGCACTGGTAAAGCCATCACATTTCTGACCCCAACCGAGGAGATTGTGAAGGACCTAACCCAGATCCCGCACTCCACATATATCAATATTGAAGGGCATACCACCCAACCTTTCCAGGTAACCGTGGACAGCGCGCCCCCCATCTGCACCCACTGTGACGCGTTCAGCCATAAGGCACATGCATGCCCCACCAAGGAGGGCATTACATTCCAAGAGCACCCCTTGGCGGCCATGGCCAGTGGAGAGGCGCACTATGAACCAACCGCAAGCACCAAAGAGGCTTTCCTGTGGGGAGCACAAGGCTGCTACCTACTGGTAAAACCTATTTCCTCGCAAGAGCGGAAGAAGGCCAAGCAGGCCCACAGGGCCATGGCCTAGGAAGTGGCCAAAGTCACCACCGCTATCCCATACTCCCAACGCCAGGAGGACATCAAAACCTTTGCGGTGGAAGCAACTTGGGAATCCATCAACCAATCAGATTGGGAAGCCCATGATGATTGGGCCACCCAATCTGAGGATCCGATGGGCAACTCAATTTCACCCAATCTTTGCAACCAAGCTCCAGTCAAAACTGACTTGGTCTCCAACATACCTGAAATTTTTTTTTGACCCGCTCAATGATGCACCAAACTCATCCACACCATAAAGAACTTGTTCGACGTTGGGGAAACAAAAAGTGAAGGCAAAAGCCAATGTGAACCTTTCTGCTAAAATCAACAAAACTACCAATAGAATTGCTGCAAACACCCACGCTGCTGTGAAGGCCCGTGGGGATCTAGAGGAGGCTAGTGGGCCCAGGTGCCCACCCCCTCACACCTAAAGGTGCGCTGGGGGAAGCCTTCACTTGAGGGATGTTGAATATCGCCGGACTCAAGGCCTCGCCATCCTGGGCTAGGAAACTGAGTTTTTACAAAAAAATTTACCCATGGATATCCTGGCCATCCAGGAGTCCCACTGTCCACGAGGTTCCAAGGATGCTAGGATAAATATGCTCCTCCCATCCCTATCCTTTTGGTCAGAGCACTGTGGGGTGCTAGTTTGGAAAAACAATTTTTTCAAATTTTTATTGTCAGAATCCTTCCTAAATGGCCAAGTCCTTGTTGTCACTTTCTCGTGGGCTGATGTGGCACATGCTATTCTCAACATTTATGCCCCAACCTGTGCACGAGAATGTTGGGAATTTTTCTCATTGGTCAAATCCCTCCCATTACCCCCAGACCCTTTCATAGTTGGTGATATGTTTTGCTGGCTAAACACACCAACGGACCGTTGGCCTTTCCTCCTCCCACGCCCCCTGGGTCATGTAGAACTTCGCGTTCTAGAGGCCACCCTTGGGTTAATGGATGCACTGCCGTGGTGAGCCCCGCTGCTCAAAAACATGATGTGACCCCATGTCCACATTGGCCAATTAAGGTCCATAACCCGCATAGACCTTATCCTTATGCAAGCAAAATTCCAACCCCACATTTCCCACTTCAAAATAACAAAAATCGAATTCTCTGACCACCAGCTGGTCTCAATAACCTACCATCTACCTGTCACAGTGGCTAAGGCCCCACATTGGTGCAAACTCCGCCCTCCCAAACTTGCGTCGCCAGGATTTTCCACTTGGGTGGAATCAGCAACTTTGGAAAAGAGTTTGTTACACCATTTTGCGTGGACCCCATCTCCACATGGGCAGCCTTCAAAGAGGATACCATCCACCACTCTCGCCACCTCTCCTCCTGACGCTCACAAGCCACATTGGCCGTCATCTCATGCACTCTGGCAGAGTTGGCACACCTGGAGTCCAACATCCCAGCCACAAGATACAGCCCTGCATGGGGCCGGAAGTGGGCGAGGCAGCTGCCCACCTCAACGCGCTCAAAAGGCAACACAAACATCAGGTTTGTGTTCAGTACAGGGCCAAATGCATTACAGAGGGTGACAAGTGCACCGCATATTTTTTAAAATTTTTTTTGCACCACGCCAGAGCGTAACCTGCACATAGGTGCAAAGATCAGATGATTCCATCACAGATATGCCAGCTGAAGTGGCAATCGAAATGCAAAAATATTACATTGAGTTATACCAAGCTGAACCAATTCAGCTGGCTGAAATGGCGGAATTTCTCGACTGAGCTCATATCTGCACCATTTTCCAATACCCAGAAATAATGAATTTAATTACTCTGAACGAATTATGGACAGCCATTCATGGTGCGCCAAACCAAAAATGCCCAGGCCCAGATGGCATTCCATATGAGTTCTACAAAAAATATTTCAAATATATATCCCCATTGCTGCTAGCCTCACTTAACCAAAGCCTGTTGGAAACGCGCCTCCTACCAGGAGGACATGAGGCCTTTACTGTCACACTCTTCAAGAAAGGGGACAAGCTTGACTTAGCCAACTGGCGCCCCATTTCTCTAACAAATACAGACACCAAAATTAAACAAAAATCATGGCTAACCGTTTAGGGACTGTAGCATATGCCATCATCTCCCCAGAACAATTCAGTTTCATCCCCAGAAGGTCGATTTGGGATAACGTGCACTCTGTGGCTAATGTATGTCAGTCCACAGCCTCTGGGGCACTTGTATTCTTGGACCAACAAAAAGCCTATGATAGAGTAAACTGGGAATACCTTAGGGCCTGCCTCCATCAATTCCGCCTACCCCCCGCTTCATAAACTGGGTAATGCTGCTCACGGAATCTGCGACAATGGCAGTGCGTGGCCCAGGCTTCCTAATGGAAGTAGTCCGCCCTCAAAGGGGCTTGCGACAAGGGACCCCCTCAGCCCACTCTTATACAACTTCAGCCTTGACCCACTACTGCGAAATGTGAATGCCCAACTCACTGGGGTCCATGTGCCAGGCCAAGCCCCAGTCAAGATAATGGAATTTGCAGATGATTGCGTGGTGGGGGTGTCTAATAACAAAGATGCACGCGCGCTTGAAGCCCTCATCCAGGAATATTCCCAGGTAAGCAACGCGGCACTGAACGCCTCCAAAACCGAAATCATCCTCCTTGGTCAGTTTAAGAACTGCTGGGCCCCAGCAATTAGTTCCCAACCTGGCCATCTGCTCGCCCACGTCCATGCCTTACTAACTCAACACACACCGCTCCACTGGTGCTCCCCTTCATGCCACGTCCTACCATAGGACCGGTGCGCCATATGGGCGTGTGGATGGAGGTAGGCGGATATGCGTCAGCAGTAATGGAGTGCCATATACTGGACAGCGTGACGAAGTGAATCGCCTCTCTCAGAGCCCACCTTACTACCCTCACTGGCAGGGTTGTTTTAGCCAACTCTATGCTCCTATCCAAAGTCTGGTTCAGAGCCCACGCCATCCCCTTCTCCCCAAGCTTCTTCAAATCCCTGTATGCTTTGCTGCAAGGATGGCTTTGGTCAGGCCGCCCTCCACCACTACGGCTAGAGGTCATGTTTGGCCCTCATCATCAAGGTGGCATGGGCCTGCTTGACTTCAAAGCCCATGCTGCCAAGATCCTGGGCACCTGGATCGCGGCCGTTACCGCTCCTACACTCCCATCCCAACACTGGCCCCACGTGGCCCACTCCAACTTCTCCCGAGCCTTGGGCCTCAACAATCCATCAAAACCCCACTCCCTGATGAAAATACCTCGCATCACACACATTGGTCACAGGTCCTCACGGGACTAAAACCCACTACAAATGAATCCTACTCTCCATGCGAAGCGCAGAGTGGAGAATTCATATTAGTGGACATACAACCTGAAGAGGCCGCCCCTCTCCTCAGTTCACACAAGAGGTACAGGGGCTACCCATCCATGATGGCGTGATCCCCATTCAACCCCATGTCCTATCCAGGGTGGACTACCTGGACATCCCTTATTCCACTGAGACCCAAAAGACTATCTGGAAATACACACACCATCCTCTGTTGCAGCCTCAAGTCCGCTCCCATGTGTGGCGCTGCCTGAGGCGGTTGTATCGTACAGCTGAGCGCTCTAACACTTTACACTCATCCTGTGTCGTGTGTGGCCAGTATGGAACGCTGTTCCACCGCCTGGAGAAGTGCCCCACATTTAAAGTGATATGGCGCGAAGTCCAACATCTACTGGGCCAGGATCAAACGCATCCCTTCAGTCTTTCAAGAGATATGTTTGCTTCATCAATGGCCTCCCCTTCCACCCTCCCTCCATGCTCTGGTGGTTGCAATCGCCATGTGGACTATCCACACGATTGTCTTGGATGCCATTGCTGGCTCCATCCCCACCCTCCCAGAAGCTGTCCACAGATTCCGGTCTCATTTGGTGGACCACTTTCAAGCGTGGATGTTTGGATACCTCCCACCGCGTTGCTGACAGCTGGTCTCCTCCTGGTTCCCAGTCTGGTTCATCAAATCAGACCCCTTCCTCCACACGTGCTCAATAGTGGCTACGGCCCCTTCACACGTTCCCTCCCCTCCCCATAAGTGGCGTTCCCGCTGGCAACAAGAGATAGCATCACTTCTCTGGGATGCCTCCCCTGGTACTAAGTTTATCTTTCCTGAGTCAAAATCGGAAGTGTCAGTCCCATGGTCAGCCTTCCCCACAATAAATTTAAATTTAAATTAGTCCTGTACATCTCTCCAAAAATTTCTCAGAAAATCTCATAAATTCTTCTACATATATAATTCAATTGTTATAGCTCTCAAGATATTATTAAAGTCAAATGGACTACTTTCATAATATAGCCCACATCCTCTTAAAATTTTCTTTATTTTTTGAGGGTTCTAATCTATTTTGAAAATCTCACCCTGCATGGGATCTTTGAAACCTTCTGTTAGGGGAATTCAACCCAGGGGCAGGTGGCCCCCCTGAACCTTGTCGCCCTTCAGCCCATTCAGGACCTCTGAGTTCCCATGGACCTTTGAGGCCATGAGGCCACTCTGAAACATCAATTTTGGTGGGACCCTGTGGCCCTTGTGGTCCCTCAGGTCCTTGGGCCCTTCTGGTCCTTTTAGTAACAGCGGCAGTCCTGCATTATAGCTACAGTTGGTCAAGCAACAATTGGTTCCCGGTGGCAAATAGAGCGCCTAAGTCCTCCTCATTCAAGATCTTCACTCCTTATCCAATAAGAAGGCCAAACCACGGTCATCTCTTTTGAGCGGCTTTTGGATTGTTGTCTTCTCATTAATATAGGGCTTTGGGGGTGCAACCCTGGATACTGGGATAGGTTTCATCAGGTTTGATTCTTATTTTTGCACTAGAGGTGCCCAAACCAAAAGGGGAGCCACCATGCATCTTTATTTGCAAATGAGCTAAACAAAGGGATTTTTAGAAGCTAAAGAAATTCTTAATGTGGAACCTCAGCCAACAGCCTAGGATGCCATATAAGAAGGTGAGGAAGCTTTGGAGAAACTTTTATTTGGTGCCCGCTTTAGCTGGCAGACCATGGCAGACAACATAGGGGTTGGGGCATCAGCAACATGTGGCATAAAGGAGGTATAATTGTGGGTTCTGTTGATGAGGCCAGCAGTGTCCATTTCCTCAACTTATTGAGCAAGTTGATGCTCATCAAAGGTGATGAGAGCCAGCACACAAGTGAAAGACTTGATGCGCCAGCAGGTTTTGGGATAATTGAGGTTAAACAGAAAAGTTTTAGCTGAGTCAATGTACAACTCACACCAAAAGTGAGCTCCTCAATTGATATTTTGCATTTTTCTCAAAATTCATGAGGAAAGTTTTAGGTTAGGAATACCCTATATGTGGTGTTCTATCGCCCCATGAAGTTTCTTGTATAGTAGGGTGTTGGCAGGGGCATCTGCAGCTCAATTGCCAATATATATATATTTATAATTAGCAAAACCAGGTTTTGCACAGAAATGGTGAGAGCGCTAATTGGGAGGTTCAATAAAAAACTTCTTCAAAGCGAAATTCAGCTTGATATTAAATGGCTGGTCGCTAACATCATTCAGTCAAGACAATTTAATGGATTAAGCTTGGCCAATGATGGGCCAGCCACCAGAATTATAGTGGTGGAAGGAGCTGACTGGTTGTGGAGCATTGACCATGGCAGCTCAGTCCCAAATGTCTTGACCTCTAACTCAGGATTCTGTAAATAATCAAAATGGTCAAATTTATATTTTTTAAAATTTTGATTAGCTGCCTCCTTGGAAGCGGCTCCAGAGATTGCCAAAGGCGGGGGCATGAGGATTGAGCCCCATTCAAAAATTAGGTCCAAACCAGCCACTGACCTCAATTCCAGAGGGAGGAGCGGTGGAAGCTGCAGAGGTGGAAACTATAGGACACTTGCACTTTGAGAGGTCAAGCTCGAAGCTTAAGGGGAAATGGTGCAGCCATTTTTGACGTGCACCCAGAACGGGTGATTAGGGGCGGATCTGATCACAGTGCAGGAGGGAATCGTGAGATGGGAATTGCAATGAAATGGGTGCATTGTTGCAAAGGCGTGAGACCCTACCAGATGATCCAGCCCATTTAGAACCCAAACTGCAATACAGTGTTTGCACCATAAACGGCCAAACCCTCTCTGAGCTTGTGGTGGAGGTGTATGTGGAGAGATGGGAGGGCAACCCAGCAAACTGGACCACCAAAATGGCATCATCCAGTAGTTGGGTGCAAATGGTGGTAAATGGTGTTTTTAAATAATAAAGGAGGCTTGGCTGCTGCCACTTCATTGGCTTCAGAATGGATGCTGAGATCAAAGTACCCCTTAAAGGGCTTTTCAGTCAATATAGCAAGTGGGTTTAAAAACTGCTGTGGCCATCTCAATAATGGGCGCACTCACATATGGGAAGAGATCCCCATATCAACCTGGAGGCTGAAATACAATTTGCTTCATGGGAACACCAAAGGGCTTCAGAGCACCTCCTAGGAGCTTGCAAGGTGGTTGTCAAGTCCCAAGGGGGACATAACGCCTGGTAGCATTGGGAGGGCTATAAGAGCCAGACCAGGCATGCTTTAGTAGCAGCCAAAAGACACTATATGTCGGCGCACCACCACCCCTAAGCTGGGTCAGCAGGCGCCAATTGCATCAACATTGGTAAGTTTTGGCGCAATCAAGCGGTAGTTTTTTAGTATTTTTTTAAAAAAAATTTGATTTTAATTTAGTAAGGCAAATGAGAGAATTCCTCATGTGACGATTCTTGAACCCCTTTTAATCAAAGTCCATTTTAAAGGCTGGGATCTAATAAGTAACAATTCAACCAATTCTGATGTCTTGATTATAATGGGACGTTTAAGCAGTTTTTTGTTAAAATTTCTAATATTTTTGTAGCGTTATTCAGTACAAAACTGACTCATGAATAATCTTTTTTATAGGTAAAGTGGTTGAGACTTAAAACAAAATTTCACACATATATGTACTTCCTTTATTTGCGCCCTTTTACAGCTTAAATAGCACTAATTTAGCCACCTCCTATATTTCTGAACAAAATTATGCTACTAACATTACTTTTGTGATATTCAAGTAACATGTCAGTATATGGGGATGGATAATTTATGATGTTATATGTTAGTTTTATAAAATATTAGTAAACTTATGATTTCAGTTTCATTGGAATCTAGAAAAAATAAATTATAATCCAGATATTTCTAGTTTACTTTATCTGATTATCTAGCAGAGATATCATGTTTTACATTTATATTTTATTCAAAGTAAGCTAAAATGGGGACGGACATTCTAATAGACCAAAAAAAGAAAAACCTAAACAAAATGAAACTCAAGAGAGCGTGACAAAACAAAACAAAATAGAACACACCATTCAGGTGGGGAAATGGCTAACCTCTAAAAACTATGGCGGAGGGGGTCAGGGGGTGATTCGTTACCAAAACTTAGGCGCTGTCTGAATCTGACTACTGCAGAAAGCTATGGCGTGGGAGCATCCACATGGTATGGTTCTTTATGGGCAAAAACAGGGCAGTTGATTTAAGCTGGGCTGTGCAGAAAGCCTCAAAATAATTAGCAAGTGTTTCTAGGCAGTCATACAGTGTTCAGGTAGAGAGTTTAATGTTTCATCTTGAACAGGGGTTATCTAATCATTGTGGAGAATTGAATAAGCACATCTATATATGGCCTTTACAGCACATTGGCTGCTTTGTGAAACTCCTGTGATTTCAGTCTTATTGACGTGGGGGAATGCTGTTTTAAAGCTGACCTTGGGTAAACCTGAAGCCAGCATGCAGACAGCTTAAATATTGGCATCCCATAGTCTAATAAATTAGAGGAGGATGCTGTTGCAACGGCCAGCTGATGGTCACTATGGAATGGTTCAGCGTTTGTTTTAGGAATATAACGCCTGGGGTTATATTAAGTATCAAAGTCAGAGTTCAAAAATTAAAGTTAATTTAGAAGTAGATAACGGAATAATTACACCAATTCATCAATCTCGTTCAATAGTTCTCAAGTTTTTAGTTTGGAGAAATGCAGCCATGTAATTTAAATTGGGCATGGGGGGTGAATAAGATCTCACTTGGGTGGGTACAGTAGTTAAAGCCTGACCCTGATTGGCTGGTGAAACTTTAAGCGGGTGAGAGAGTTTAGAGTTATGGGAGGAAAAAGGAGTTTTGCGCTGACCCATCAATTGAGTGAGTTGGGGTGGAGGAGGCAGCATGATACCCCATTAATAAACAGCCTCCATAGCCGCAGAGGAGGGAGTGGATATAGTATCAGTATTATGGGGCAGGTTTTATTGCTATTAAAAAGGGCAAAACAGTTAGGACAAAATTGTTGACTGTTGTCAAACCTAGACTAGAAGCAGGGATCAGGTGCTGCAGCCAGGTGAGCATGTGGAGTAATCTGTTGGGCCATATAGGTGGTGAGGTTTTATGGTAGCATTGGCATGATGGGTGGCAAGATGCTCTTCACTGGTAGTTACGATGAAATGGAGAATAGGGTTGGGCCATAGGCTGAAAGCCCTGCCACCAACGCATCATATATAATCTGGGCCATGAGATGAAAAGGGAGGTTTTCAAAAGATACCGCCAACGTAGAATCTGTAGGGAGGCGTGTACAAGTGGTGGGAAAAAGGGTGTTTTTACATATTAAAGGTGTCACTGCTGCTGCAGCTGCATCCTTCTCAGAGGAAAAAAAATATTAAAGTAGCCCTTAAAAGAGAGAAAATCAATAAATATGGTTGGTAAAAAGGTAGCCAAAGAAAGCTCAATAATTGCCTTGTCAGCATATGGGTACAAGCGCCAATATTTAATACAAAGGCAGAAGTGAAGGTTTGAGTGTAGGAGGGCACTTATGGTATTATGAGTTGGTGGACCCATACAAGATGCAATGCATGGTCTCTTGGGGGAACAAACTGACCCAAAGAATTGGATGGATAGGCTGAGCCAGGTCACAAGCGTTTTCCTCCAGGGTGAAAAACACTCAGAGGAGTTTCACCACTGCCATACCTTGGTGCAGCAGGTGGTAAGGCTGAGGACATCTGTGGAGCAGTGTCACAGCGTTTTGGTGTGAAAATTTAGTTATACTTTTCTTATAGAATTTTCAAAAGTAAATTTGAGCAAAAAATAAAAATATATCATGTTTTATAGTCACCAAATTTTTAATTAATATGATTAACGCAAGCTTGTACCTCGTTTAGTGTGGATCATTAAATAAGGATCTAAAAGATTTGGGTATATAGGATGGTAATTATTGTCTCATTAAATTCAATGATATATATTTACATAAAAAATTCAACACTTTTCCCTATTCTTGAATTTATTTATCTCTTTACAATTTATCTCAACAAGAATTTTTATCATGAAAGCAAAATCTTTCAGGCTTTCTTCTAAGAACCCTTTAATTGTTCCCTTTCTCCAGGTTAAAAAAAACTAATTATTTCTTTAGTTTTTTAGAATTTTTTTACAGACCAGTTATATTTTTTTTAGCACTAGTGGTGCCCAACACAAAAGGGGGAGCCACCACACATCTTTATTTGCGAATTAGCCAAATAAAGGGATTATTAGAAAATAAAAAAATCCCAATATAGCCCCTAAGATATCAGCCTAGGAAGCCATATCAGAAGGCGAGGAAGCTTTAAGGTTTTTTGTCTGGCGACTGCTTTAGCTGTTAGACCATGGCGGAAAATTTAAGGGTTGGGGCATCAGCAACGTGTGGCAAAAGGAGGTATCATTGTGGGTTTTCTTTGTTATTGAGGCTAGTGGTGTCCATCGCCTCAACATATTGAGCAAGTTGATAATCAGAAAAAGTGATGAGAGCCAGTACACAAGTGAAAGACTTGATGCGATGGCGGGTTTGGGGATAATTGGGGTCAAACAGAGAAGTTTTAGCTGCGTCAATACAAGTGCGGCTCACTCCAAAAGTGAGGTCCTCAATTTCATATTTTAAATCCTCATCAATATCATGGGGGAAATTTGAGATGGGAATACCCTCAACAAGGGGTTCCATTGCCCCATAAAGATGTTGGCGGAAGAGCATGTTGGTGGGAGCAGCTGCTGCCTCTATGCCATTTTGTTAATATTTTTATATGCAGGGAAACCAATTTTAGATCTAAAACGGTGGGGATGCAAATTGGGAGTATTTACAAAAATTTCTCCAAGGCAAAATCAGGCTTAACATTATAAAGCTGATCTGTATCATCAATCCATTCAAGCGCTTTGAATGGATCTAAATCAGCTAATGCCAGGTTAAACACTGGAGTCAGTGCAGTGGCAGATCCTGATTGGCTATGACTAGTTGACCACAGCAGCTCAGACAAAATTGTCTCAGCCATTGGCATAGGATTCCATAATTCTGACAAGTTTTATAAAAAAAATAAATTTTGATTAGCTGCTGCTTTGGAAGCAGCGCAATAATTAACAAAGTTTGGGGGCGGGAGGATCTCGCCCCACTTGAAAAATTTGGGCGATGCAGAAGCCATCCCAATGCCAGAAGGAGGAGCGGCAGAAGTAGCAGAGGCGGAAGCCATGGGGCACTTGCCTTTGAATGATTTCTTTCAAAGCACAAGGGGATATATGGCGTGGCCGTTTTTGACATGTGCCAAAAAGTGTGATCAGGTGCAGATCTGGTCAAAGTTTAGGGGGAAATTGCGAGGTGGGTGTCACAATGGAAATGGCAGATCATCACAAAGGCATGAGGCCCTGCCAACCAACCTTCCCTGTTAGGAACCACAAACTGCAAGATGTGGTCTTCGCCGTAAATAGACAAACCCTACATCAGTTCTTGGCAAAGGCGTTTGAGAGAAATGGCGGCAACCTGGCAAACTGGGCCACCAAAGTGGCCTCATCTGATAGCCACATGCAAATAGTGAAAACATGATATTTTTGTAAATAATTGGAAGCTTAGATACTGCCGCTGCATCCATCTTGGATCATAATCTGAGGTCAAAATAGCTCTTGAAAGGGCGAAAATTGATATATCTGATAATTTAAAAGCTGCTGTGGCCATCTCAATGATGGCTACGCTCGCATATGGGAAAATATTCCCATATTCAACCTTGAGGCTGAAATGCAGGTTGGTCTGAGGGAGCACTAAAGGGCTCTGGAGCACCACCTTTGAGCATGCAAAATGGTGGTCTAAGTCCTAAGGTGGGACGAAACGCCTGGTGGCATTGGGAGGGCTAGCAGAGCCAGCCCATACACTCTTCATTGGTGCCTGAAGGACGCCAAGAGCGGCGCACCACCACCCCAGCTGGGGCAGCAGGCGTCAGTGGCATTGACATTTTATTTAAATGCTCAATTTGAGTGGCTGGTTTTTTTGTATTTTTTATAACTCAAAATTTAGCTTAATTTAGTTAATCAAAGCGAAAGAAAGGTCCACAAACCAGTTATAAAAGTGCTCCATATTACCTACCTTTTATTCTTATAACTATGGCATATATATCAATAGAACCGAAATGAACTTTAAAGTAAAGTTCTACATTTATTTGTCTAATTGTTCCCACATCTCTTTATTATCTACATGATCAGGTTTACTTTTCCAATTTTAAAAATAAATCATTCCTCCTACGCTAGTATTGCCTCTCAGAATTTAAAGAATCTTGCCTCAATTAAATACTTTACAATGGAAAGTTTGAATCAGGTTGTCAACATGGCAAAGATGCACAAAACTATTTTACTTTGCAATCATGCTCGTAAGTCTCAGAATTTTTCTAGACTCAGATTTGATATGGTAATAAATACTGTAAATCAGCTATGAAAGAGAAATCATTAATTATATATAGTAAAAATTCCGACTTTTCACCACACTCCTACTCCTTGACTATTAAACAATTACTTTTGAGCTTACCTTAGTTGGTTAATGATATCCTAGAAGATACCATTATCTAGTGTCATTCTCAGGACTATTAACAGTTTCCTCTGAGCTTTTCAAAACAGCATAAGTATCACTATATATGAGCAGGTAGGCAAATACTGTTATAATTATGATGTAAAAATTTAGTCTTGGCTGATAGTTCCCAGCTTTTAATTGCACAATTTGGTATGTTCACAATTTGCGTTGCTTGATAGACATATATGAGCAATAATAGTATGAAGACTGCTATCTGTAGTTGAATAATTAAACCAAATGTGGCTCAACGCTTGACTTGGAATAATCCACAAAATACTGATTCAACAATTAGGGACTTCTTCCCTATTCATGCTGAACTTAATTCACTCTCAGATTTAGAGGTTCCTGACCTTAGTTCTTGTCACGCTGAGTCATTGGAGAATAACGTCAAAGGTACACTTCTCTTTTAAAGGTATCTGATCCTTACTATTTATCACAAAAAAAGTCAACAATTAAAGTAATACAACAATAATAAACTGAAGAAGAATAGAACTTTAAACTATTTTTGAGCTTTTCTATCTTGATCTGCTTTAGTAATAAAGTTACTAGGGAGTTTATAGGGGGAATTTGGTGCCCAAAATACTTATTTAACGCCTCATCCATAAAACAGCAGCCGTTGCCGTTGGTTCTCCTATGACGTCTCTACAAGCAATGGTTGTTCTCATTGGGTTAGAGTTTCCTCTGTAAGACATCCTAGAGATTTAAAAACATAAAGAGCCAGAAAACATGCCATTAATGTTCCCGCTCAATCCCAGCAAAGTAACCAAATTTGGCTAGCAACCAGCTTAGGTAATGGGACTATCAACCCATTATAGCAAGTCATGAATCAACTGATTGATTCGCTAGTTGCAGGTGGAATCACTCGTCTCACAACTGCTGATTAATTTTCAATCAGTGCATGATGAAACCCGAACAATTTCAATTGGTACAACTGATAGTTAATCAGTGATCAACTATCAGATGCCCCATTTTCGTTGGCAATTCTGACTGACAAGATATTAAGCATTCACACTGATAATTTCCAAAAGATTAAAACCTGGCTGATTACCCAAAATCCTCAGAAATTATTAACCCAAAATTAAGGTCAAAATATATTTGATTCATTTACTAGTGAAACTTATCCCTTAGCAAACCAGCGCATAACTTAGGAATCTGGAAAGGTGGGCAAAAATCCAAACGCATCCCTTATCTTACCTAGATTTCCAATGAGAATAGGATTGTGACAGGAGAATGACACCGCAGACCAGGTCAAATACTTCTTAGTTTCTAGAGGAGCAAAGCCAATCTGCACTCAACGCTGCACAGGACAACCTTTAGCATGCAGTTCACTTACTTTTCTTTCTTGCTACCACTTCCTCAGAGCGTGGTCCTCACGACCCACTGCCATGTCAGTCTAGCCAATTTACTTGTGACAATGCCATTATGGAAAGCAGGGTTTTTCCCAGTCAGTCCATACAACTCGTTGTTCTATTCTGGATCTTAATTTGTCGTCCTTGATTCACTGATCCTCCTTGTCTTTGACAGGAGGTCACTAACATCAATGTCTTTCTCACGGCAAAAAAATAAGAATGATTAAATATATTGCTTTTTATAACTTTTCTTTTTAATTGCAATCACTAATTACAGCATATTTTATTCAAGTTTAGGTAAGTTTGACAATCTCTTTGAGGAGATTAGTGTACACCCAATGTTGGGCAGTGGTTGGGCTAGCAAAGTTAAGAGCACAGGATTGGGCTATGCACCATCCAAAATTTGTAAACACCTCAGCGACACTGGCAGCCTAGATAAAAACAAAAATTGGCGGTTAATTTTTCCTGGAGATTATGTCCTGGAAAGCAAAATGTAACCAGTTCCTCAATACTCCGCATTCCCAACCCCTGTCATCATTGGAGCAGAGTTTTGAGTATTCCTGGATAATCAAACGGTGTTTTGGGAAAATTATGCAAATATGTGCACAACCATTTACCAGCTTCAGTATACGTAGCACAGCACTCCATGACCTGTAGTTGGTTGGATCTTAGGTTCAAAAATAAAAAAGCAGCGGACAAAGCTGCACAAGTGCATGTGGTGGTGGACCTCCTGTATGGTCAACAGGTGGTTGAGATAAAGCACATGGTGGACCAAGTCAACCCAAATTTTTGTAACCTTCAACTTTCTCCCAAAAACAATAAAGCGCAATGCTGGAGCTAAACCTAATGGAATGGCTTAAGGCATATGGGGAAATTCACTCATTTGAAATGCAACGCTTTACACTCATGCCAGACCTGTTCACAGGCAAAGCAATTGTTGTGATTATCCCATCCACAATTATTGTAGAAGATTTGACCCAAATATCCCACACCGCAGTTATGTTTGTTGACAGGCAGGAATACTGCCTGTTCTGCATCACAGTGGATAGCGCGCCCCGTATCTGCACCTTATGTCATACTTTTGGACACAAGGCCCACACCTGCCCCACCAAGGAGGGCATTACATAGAACAAAATTCTCCCCAATTTAATGGGCAGTGCAAACACCCATTATGAACTGGCTATAGACACCAAAGCCGCCTTCCCATGGGCTTGCAAGGGTGTTAAATTCAGGTTAAACCTGTGTCCCTGCAGGAGCATTAGAAGGCCAAGCAGGCCCGTGGAGCAGTGGCTAAGGCAACATCCATAGCCGCATCCATGATCCCGCCTGCTCAGACCCAGGATGACATTGAGTCATTTGCTGCTGAAGTGGCTCATGAATAAGTTCACCAATCATATTGGGCCAACCAACCTGATGACTTGATGGGTAATTTGGATTTACCTGAGTAATATTACCAGGCTCAATTGAAACCAATTATACCTTTAACTTTCTCCCAAATTTTTGTTGACCTCCATTGATGCACTGCAGGATCACAGAACTTCAAATTTTGAACAAAATCAGAAAAAAATAACGCCAAAACCACAAATTCATCTAAAGTGTAAGAGACACTTAAGCCCTCATATAATAAAAAAGTTGTGCAATACGTGGGGTTGCTGCTACTGAGAGAGCGGCAAAGGGATGCCAAGGGGCCATTCCCCTAGCTTCTAAGGTGCGATGGGGGAGCCTTTAAAATAAGGACTTTTAACATCGCTGGACTCAAGGCCTCACCATCCTGGGATAGAAAACTGAGATTTTTAAAAAATAATTTACCTGTGGACATCCTGGCATTTCAGGAAACCCACTGTCCACATGATGCAAAGGAAACATTAAACCATGCTCCTCCCCTCCCCATCTTTTTTTAGCACTAGTGGTGCCCAACCCAAAAGGGGAGCTGCCATGCATCTTTATTTGCAAGTGGGCTAAACAAAGGGTTTATTAGAAATAAAAATGTTACTTATATGGTGTTGGGATTTTTGCCCATATTCCCAGCCTGCTAGATTACCTGGTGTCGCTAGGGGAAAATTTCCTTAGTTTAAGTGAATCAGAAATCAGTTGGCCCAAGTTTTGGAGAAACTATGTTTGGGGGATTTTAGGATATTCACCTGGTCATATCTATAAGGGATCAATCCAAATGAATACTTAATATCTCATCGGGAGGAGTGGACAACAAAAGGGGCATCTGATAGTGATTAACTATCAGGTGTACCAATTTAGATTGATTGGGTTTCATCACTTACTGATTGGGAATGAATAGTGAGTTGCAAGGCGAGTGATGTCGCCTGCAACTAGTGAGTTGATTGGTTGGTGAAGTGACCTGCCATAATGGGTAATAAGTCCCATTACCTAAGCAGGTCGCTAGCCAATTATGGTTGGTTCACTTGGATCAAGAGGAAAACGTTGGGGACACGTTTTCTGACTCTTTCCATTTGAGGTCTCAAGGATGTCCAATGACAGAATCCTAGCCAGGATGGGGAAGACCATCGCTGCTGAGACGAGGAAGGGTAATTCAATGGCAACGGCTGCCATTTCATCGAAGAGGTGTCAACTGAGGGTTAGAAAGCGAAATCCCCTACTATATAATTCCCTAGGATTCAAAATATAAAACACATAAAAAAACAGCAACTAGAAAAACAGCATTATTAGTAATATTGTTGATTTGATGTATAGTTAGACTATCAGCTTCTATTGTGACTTTCCATCTCAAAGATATTATTGCAGAAGGCAATAATTGGAAGACTCTTAGAGAGAAGAGTAGAGATCTGAGTGTGGATCTAGAGACAAAGGGATCCACAATCAGGGATAGCTGCTGACTGTGTGTTGGGCCAAAAGAGACTGTCACCAGGGTATCTGGACGAAGATTTGGTAGACAGGTTTTAGGGAACAAATCCCTATGAGTACAACTTATAGAAATTTAATCGGAAATACTGGCCAAAGCGTTGGGCCTAATAATAGTTCAAACTCAGCTACAGATATAAGTCCCTATATTATTATTAAATAATTCATTCTATACAACGCGAAGTGCACGAGGAAATTGAACCTGTGCAGTAAAAAGATCACTAGGGTTGTTTGCCATCAAAAACACTCCAGTAAATTTTTACAAGTTGGTGCTCACTACAGGGATAGTTGAGTAAAGAATATTATAATGTCATATAAAGAAGAGATGTGCAAGTTGTGGACCAAGATTGGCACTGTGAATCAGAATGCCTTAAACTCAGCGGACCATTGGGAGTTCGCAGCCTTGGAAGAGCGAGTCACCAGGGTGGAGGAAGGAGAAGGTGCTTAAATTATTCAAGAAATATTGGGAAGTGTTTGCTCAGGATGACCATGATTTGGGATGCGCACAAGACATAATTAATAAGGTTGACATCAGGGAAAATCTACCAATAAGGATGAGACCAATCCAAAGATCGAAGGCCCCTAAAGCAGTAGTGGAGGATGAGATCAGCAAACTAGTGAAGCACAGGCTTCTAGTTCTATCGTCAAGTCCCTGGGTGAGTCCAATTCTGATCATGAAGAAAAAGGATGGATTAAATTGGGTGGTGATTGACTATTGGAGGCAGAACAAAATTTACAAAGGAGGATTTGTATTCCCTACTGAGGATTGATGATGCGCAGGATTGATTAGGAGAAGTGAGGTATATTTCCACGATGGATCTAATCTCGGGATACTGGCAGATCAACTTGCCAGAAGAAGACCAAGAAAAATGTGTGATTAATACCACGCAGGGGTTATACCAGCTGACAAGGATGCCCCAGGGTCTTTGCAATGCGCCCATGGCGTTCTAGAGAGCCATGGACGCGATATTAAGTGACCTGAAGTTGTCATGCGTCCTGGTATATCTGGATGATATAAATGTGTTTAGTAGAACATTTACTGATCACTTGCATCACTTGGAAGTTTTTAAGAGACTGTCCGTGGATAACCTGAAGATCAAGACAAGGAAGTGCCACTTCTTCAAGAAAGAATTGGAATACCTGGGATTTGTGATCAACGCAAGTGGATTGCAGCCGCAAACCCAGAAGATAGGAGCTATAGAGCGCATGGCTGTACTGAAGAGTGTCTGAGACATCCAAGTATTCCTTGGGATGGTCAGATACTACAGAAGATTTATTTGGGACTTCGCCCAAATAGCTGAACCTTTATTTCATTATAAAGGATCTGAAAAATGGATTCATATGGAATGAAGAGGCCCAGGTTTCCTTCGATGAGTTATGCTGGTATTTGGTGGATTTTCCAATTCTGAAATATCCAAATTTTTATTGGGTGTTTATCATTTAAACTGATGCTTTATTGATGGCGATTGGCGCCATGCTGAGCCAAGTAAACGAACTTGGGGATGAGCATCCAGTGGCATATGTGAGCCAGACACTCTCAGCCGCTGAGAGGAACTACACCATGACTGAGTGTGAATGCCTTGCAGTCATTTATGCATGTAAGCAGTTTCAGGTGTACATCCATGGAATGCACTTTAAGGTGGTGACGGACCACTCTTCAATGCATTGGCTGCACAGTCTAAGAAAACTGGAAGGACGACTGGCCTGATGGCACTTAAGCTTCAGGCTTACAATTATGAGATAGTCCACCAAGTGGGGGCTTCTCATCAGAACGCGGATGGCTTATTGCGGTTGCCCATGGTCCAGTTGGTATACCTGCAGGCAGATGAGCTATTCCAGAGAATGGTCAAAGGAAGAATTGAGGATGAGCCTTGAGAAATCCAAGGTGCGCTTCAAAAAGTGATGGAAAACACTGAGACTATTGATGGACAAGTATTCAAGACAATCAACAGGAAGTGGCAATTATTCCTGAAACCATCATAAAGAGCATCAATAGTACAAGCAGCTCACAAGGTTGTTGGGCACAGTGGCCTGAGAAAAACAGCTGACCATATTTGCCAGTATTATTACTAAAAGTCAATTAACTATGATGTTGCGGATCATCTGGCTTGTTGCTTGGAGTGCCAACTGCATAAAACACACAATAACACAACTGGATACCAACTGGTCCAACCTGGATTCGCCTGGCACACGGTGTCCATCAACGTGATGGGACAGCTGGTGATGATCACAAAAGGAGTCAAGTACATCATAGTAGCCATCGACTATCTGATGAGATGGGTCAGAACAAGGGCCCTAACCAGAGTAGACGCTACCAGTACTGCAAGATTCATACTGGATCAAGTAGTATACCAGTATGGATGTCCACAAGTCCTACTGAGCGACAATGTGACCAATTTCATGTCTCATGTGATCCCAAGGCTAAAATGAAATAATGAGGATCCGAGGAGTTTTGTCAGTACCATACCAGCTGGACACAAACATACTGGTAGAATGGGTCAATGGGACGCTGGCCGCGACGCTGAGGAAGCTGGTCGCAGGGAGAACTTTCACATGGGGAATGTACCTGAGTTTGGTGATGTTCGCCTACAACATTATTCATCACATGGCGATGGGAAAGATGCCATTTGTATTGCTATACATAAGGAAGGTCGCGTTGCTGCCAATATTATATTTGGTAGTAAAACCTACGTTGGGGATGAGTACCAAGCAATACTTGGACTGACTGACAAGTATCCTGATTGATATGCAATCGCAAGCATTCAATACAACCTTGAAGAAAAGGATACGAGCAAAATCAATGGATGACAAAAACTGACCAGCATTAGAAGAATATCAAATATGGGAAAGAGTCACCTATTGCTATACACATGGTTTTGGACAAATAAACAAATTGGATGTGTTGTGGTTGGGTCCATTCAAAGTAATTGCCAAGATGGTGACTGATTCTTATTCCATCAAGAATCTCTTGGATGGAAGAGTTAAATTGAGTCCACACTAAGTATCTAAAGCGTTGGATCGAGAAAAAAAATAAAAGAGTTCCCAAAGGACTGATGAACCATTAAGTTGGTCATGTCCTGATGATTAGGTCAGGTATGAAAAAGTGACCTTGAACCAATCTAGATGGTTAAGTCCGAAAAAAGGACCTCTTAACCATGGAAAACTGGTAGGTTTGAGTACCCAGGACCCAGTTTGGGGGAAAAGATGGACCTCTGAACTGAAACAAGGTCAAGTCCCATAGGAAAAAAGAAGAATAAAGATAAAAATCAATAAAAAATATTGGAAAAAAGATTATAAAACTGCATAGATAAAAAACCCGATATATTTTTATATTTTTATTTTTATTGATCATCCTAAGTATTGGGATGATTCTGCCTATATCGCCTCTTTGGGGAGGGAGGATGGATTGCAGTAGGAAGAAACAGCCCATTAAAATCAATATGCAATCAAACACATGCGAGGGTGAGACCTACATGAAACCACGTTTGTTGAGCAGATGCTGAGCCCTGAGAAAACATGACTAAAGGAAAGGAAATTGAAATGTCAGAAGATGCCAATCACGAAACCCCAGAGCGAAAAGGAAAACAGCAATAAAGAAAGAGGAAATCGGTGAATAACCCTGAGTAATCCTGATACAACACCAGAGCCAGAAGATTTGTCTTGAGTGCCTGCTGACGGGCTTCATCGAGGACACAAGACATGTGAGCCAGCAGTGAAGAAGGAATACTCGATGGGGGTTGCCAAATCATGCCCCCAATTAATGCCATCATGGAAGATAGCAATGGGAAGCTCTGGAGAAGAGGTAGTTGTGCAGAGAGAGGATTGCATCCTGCAAACGGCGACTATGGGCTTCACAGAAGCTAAAACTGAATGACCGGTGGAATCCAGGCGAGGCTGGAAGCTTCATTGACCAACTTCAAAGAACTTGGCCAGCAAAGTGAAGAGCATAAGCAGCAAAATCCCGATCCAGAAGGTTATCCAGATCAGAGGGATTCAGCGCTAATGTCAAAGCCTCAGTGACTTGGGCCTGGAGTTCAGCGCAGGGGAGCTCAAAGTGTATGCTGTTTCTTATTGAGAGCTCAGAAACCAGTACAGCGGGTTTGTAGAATTGACTGAGTCAGAAGAGGAATTCAGGAAGCAAGTCAAACCTGGCTAAGAATGAATGATCCAGAGCAACTGGCATGTTCTCTGGAGCATCTATGATGATGTTCGGAGCATCAGCAAAAGGAGCCAAATCCAGGAGGGTTTTGAAATTCAACTCAGGAATTGACTGCAAGGGAAGAGTCAGCCGAGAGATGTTCAAAATGATGGCCAGCCTGGTTTTGGAGGGATTGGTTACTATTTTCTGGTAATTCTGACGGAAGGAATAGCCACTTGCACCAGACTAGGCGTATGAATCCTGGAAGGACCATAGAAGAGGTTCCATCATGCATCCCTACTCATCTGCTGGAAGAGACGGAGGTCTGGATCAGACATACTGTTGAGGAGCTGCTGGTAGCGAGATTCTGAATTTGACATATGAGCTGGACTAGAGAGGGGGATGTCAGACTTATATAGAAGTTGACATTATGCACTCTATAATCCATTAAGCTCTAATTTTGGGGAAAATTAATCTCAAAAATTAATGAGATAAGATTTCTGAGGGAAGAATTAAGAATGACTTACAGCCAAGAGGTTATAAGCAAAATAATGAGGGCGAATAGAAATAAGTATTCTTAATCAAGCTATGAAACAAACATCAATGGCAAGAGTCTCCTGTCTAGGATGAGGAGAAAATCAGGAAATCAAGGACTCTGGACCAAACATCCTGAATATGACAGAGGGTCATATATCCTGACGGGGGAAAACTGGATCCTGGGAGTAATATCGTCACGAGTAAATCAATCAGCCCAGCATGACAGAAGGTAGTGGGGACCGCGCTCTGAGTAGGCGGTAGCAAGGAGGAAGAGGAAGAATGGCATATGCAGAAGGTTGTCCCAAGCATTGTTAAGTATTAACGAGTGTACTCCACTTGAACCAATGAAGTATTCAACCAGGTGTCCAAAGTGGTATTCTCATGCCCCGGTCCTTTTCTCACTGGAAACCTAGGCAAGAGGGGGATGTGTTGGGATTTTTGCCCATATTCCCAGCCTGCTAGATTACCTTGTGTCAATAGAGAAATTCCCTAAGGCGAAGTGAATCAGAAACTAGTTGGCCCAAGTTTTGGAGGAACTATGTTCAGGGGATTTTGGGATATTCACCTGGTCATATCCATTAGGGATCAATCCGGATGAATATCTAATATCTCATTGGGAGGAGTGGCTGACTTAATAGGGGCATCTGATAGTGATTAACTATCAGGTGTACTGATTGGGATTGGTCAGGTTTTATCACTGACTGATTGGGAATGAATAGTGAGTTGCAAGGCGAGTGATGTCGCCTGCAACTAGTGAGTTGATTGGTTGGTGAAGTGACCTGCCATAATGGGTAATAAGTCCCATTACCTAAGCAGGTCGCTAGCCAATTATGGTTGGTTCACTTGGATCAAGAGGAAAACGTTGGGGACACGTTTTCTGACTCTTTCCATTTGAGGTCTTGAGGATGTCCAATGACAGAATTCTAGCCAGGATGGGGAAGACCATCGCTGCTGAGACGAGGAAGGGTGATTCAATGGAAACAGCTGCCATTTCATCAAAGAGGTGTTAACCAAGGGTTAGATGGCCGAATCCCCTACTATATAATTCCCTAGGATTCACTATAATAAAACACATAAAAAACAGCATCTAGAAAAACAGTATTAGTATTATTAGTAATATTGTTGATTTGTTGTATAGTTAGACTATCAGCTTCTATTGTGACTTTCCATCTCAAGGATATTATTGCAGAAGGCAATAATTTGGGAGACTCTCAGAGAGAAGAGTAGAGAACTGAGCGGGGATCTAGAGACAAAGGGAACCACAATCAGGGATAGCTTCTGACTGTGTGTTGGGCCAAAAGAGACTGTCACCAGGGTATCTGGACGAAGATCAGGTGGATAAGAATATAGGAAACAAATCTTATGAGTACAACTTATATAGTATTTAATTGGAAATACTGACCAAAGCGTTGGGCCTAATAATAGTTCAAACTCAACTACAGATAATAGTCTCCATACTATTATCAGATAATACATTCTATACAACGCGAAGTGCATGAGGAAATCAAACTTGTGCAGTAAAAAGATCACTAGGGGTTGTTTGCCAATAAGAACACTCCAGTAAATTTTTACATATGGTACCTCAGCCAACAGTCTAGGAAGCTATATCTGAAGGTGAAAAAGCTTTGAGGAAGCTTTTGTCTGGCGCCTTCTTTAGCTGGAATATTGTGGCGGACAGCATCAGGGTGGGAGCATCAGCAACATAGGGCATAAGGGGGTATAGTTGTGGGTTTTCTTCATTAATGAGGCCAGTGATATCTATCGCTATTAACATATTGAGCAAGTTGATGCTCAGCAAAAGTGCTGAGAGATGGCACACAAGTGAACAACTTGACTCATTGGCGGGTTTGGGGATAATTGGGATCAAAAAGAGAAGTTTTTGCTGCATCAATGCAAGTGCAGCTCGCACCAAAAGCAAGCTCCTCAATTTTCATACTTCACATCTTCCTCAAAAATTGGGGAAAATTGGGGATAGGAATACCCTCAACAAGGGGCTCCATCACCCCATGAAGTTGCTGGCGAAGTAGTGTGGTGGCAGGGGCAGCTGCAACCTCAACTGCCATTTTATTGACATTCTTATAAATTGGGAAACCGTTTTTAGGGCGAAAATGGCAGGGTCACAATTCAGGAGCATCAAAAAAATCTCTAAAGCAAAATATAGCTTGACGTGGTATGGCCATTCATCCTCATCAATTCATTCAAGAGCCTCAAATGAATTGGATTTGGCCAGCACTGGGCCAAACACCAGAATTGGGGCAGTGGCAAGAGCTAATTGGCCATGTGCTATTAACCTCAGCAGCTAAGCTGAAAATAGTTCAGCCATTAACTCAGTATTCTGTAATCCAGCAAATTTTGATTCAAAATTTAAAAATTTAAAGCTTGATTACCTGCCACTTATGAAGCAGCTCCAAATTGGCCAAGGTTGGGGGTGGGAGGATCAAGCACCACTTGAAAAATTGAGGTTAAATGGTGTGGGAATTTTCATATGACCACATTATCCAGATTGGGATTAATTAAGCTTCAATTTATTTTAATTAATGGTTCACATAATTTAATTTAGCTTACTGATTAAGCTTTGAGATGTTGATTGATTATTCCATCTCTTTGGCAATAATCACTGTTTAAATGGTTAATTTTAATTCACAGAGGATAAAATCTGATGAGAATTATAATTCCCATTTCATTGGATTGATGCCAACAAATTTTAGATGAGTAAATTGACTCAAAATGGGTAATTACTCATGGGAAAGTGTCGGGTTTGGTAGCCAACATGTAGGCTGATATGAATAGCAATTTAATTACGCTGTTCATTATGAATACCGCTGGAATATTTCCTGAAATTGAGCCAATTTCTCTTTTCAGTAAGCTAGGTGTGCTGAGACCATCATGAATATCTCTTTTTGTCAGCTAGGCGTGCTGAGACCATCATGGATATCCCTTTTTGTCAGCTAGGCGTGCTGAGAATATCGTGTTACCATGAATACCCCTAACACATGTCCTTCACCATTTTACCCTATAGATATTCCCTTACTTTAATATTAATAAACACCTTAGTACTGTGAATACTTTATTGTTTTCAATTGTTGATTATTTATTTCAAAGTGAAGTTGTGAAGAAGTACTTCCTATCTAAGTGTCAACGCCAGAGTGAGGCTGAAGTCACTTAAATCCTTATATATTGCCAGAGTGAGGCAAACTCACTTGAACCTTTATATTGCAGATTGGGCTGAAGCTACCCAATTATTCAAACTCGACTAGGCTAATTGTCTTCATACAATTAGCAAATTCGTGTTTATTCCCAGAAGTCAGTAGTTAAGTGAACCTGTACACCAGTAGAAACCCCGCGGTTTTTACAAATGGCCATGGGTCCAACGCCCAAGGGATGAGTGGCAGAAGCAGCAGAAATGGAAACCATAGGGCACTTGCACTTTGAGTGGTTAGCTCAAAGCACAAGGGACAAATGGTGTGGCTGTTTTTGACGTGCGCCCACAATGGGTGATCAGAGGTGGATATGATCACTGTGCGGGGGGAATCACAAGATGGGTATCTTGATGAAATGGGTAGATCATTACAAAGGTGCGAGGCCATGAAAGACGATCCACCCCATTTGGAGCCCAAACTGCATAATGGGGTTGGCGCCATAACTGGCTAAGCCCTCCATAAGCTTATGGCGGAGGCGTTTGGGGGTGAGATGGGAGGGCAACCCATCAAACTGGACCACTAAAGTAACCTCATCTGGGAGCTGGGTTTGAACAGTGGGAATCAGAATTTTTGAAAAAGATTTGCAGCTTGGCTGCTGCTACTGCATTGGCTTCTGAACAGAAGCTGAAATCAAAGTACCCTTAATAAAATGGAAGTCAATAAAACCAGCAAGTTTAAAACTGCTGTGGTCATCTAGTTGATGGCTGCACTTGCATATCAGAAGAGATTCCCATATTCAAGCTGGAGGCAGAAATGCAAATTACTCCATGGGAACACCAAAGGGCTCTGAAGAACCATTTGGGAGCTTGCGAGGTGATGGGCCAAGTCCTGAGGGGGGACATAACGCCTGGTAGCATTGAGATGGCTAGCAGAGCCAGCCCAGGCACACTTCAGCGGCCGACCAAAAGATGCCAGATGGCAGCGCACAACCACCCCAAGCCAGGGCAGCAGGCGTTATTCATAGACAATGGTAAGCTTTGGCTTGAACATGTGGATGTTTTTTGTATTATTTTAAAATCTGAATTTGGCTTCAATTTAGGTATTGAACAAAAGAAAAATTCTCCTCCCCTCCCTCTCTTTTTGGTCGCCACACTGTGGGGGTGCTTACATGTGCAACCTGCAATTATAAATTTATTTTTATATATTCATACCTCAATGGCTGTGTGGTTGTAGTGTCCTTTTTGTGGGATGATGAAGTGCACGCTATCATTAATATTTATGCTCCAACCTGTGCGCAGGCTCACTGGGAATTCTTCTTGGCCGTTACTTCCATCCTGCTTCCCACTGACGCATTTGTGGTGGTCAACATGAACTGCTGACCAACCCAGCCACCAATCGCTGGCCTTTGGTGCCTGCCCCCAGCCAGGGACATAGAACTTCACCTTATAAAAGCCATTTTGGGGATGTTTGATACCCTACCTAAACATGCACCGCTGCTTCCAAACATGTCTTGTACCCAGGGGCACAACAGTCAGCTGAGATCGATATCCCACAATAACCTTAATCTTGCCCCATTGTACTTTTTGGTCTCAAGCTGCACACTTTACAACAATAGAAACCGATTTTTCTGACCATAAGCTGGTATTGATTTCCTTATCTTTATCATACCCAACATCACATGTGCTGAAGTGGTGCAAACTTTGCCTAGTCATCATCACGTCACCCAGGTTTTCCTCTTGGGTAGACACTGAAACCACAGAACCAGAGTTCACCACACCATTCTTACGGACCCACTTTCAACCTGGTCAACCTTCAAAGTGAACACCATCTGCCAGGCATGTCACCTCTCATTGCATCACTTTAGTCTGCCTCATTGGTCATTTTGTGCATGCTTGCAGAAGTGGACCACCTGGAGTCTAATGTCCCTGCCGCAGGATACAGCCCAGCTTGGAGTCACAAGTGGGCAGAGGTGTCCGCTCGCCTCAATGCACTGATTAGGCAACACAAACATCGCATTTGTGTACATTACAAAGCAAAAAATATAATTATTGATGACACATGCTCCACCTACTTTTTATAAAATTCTTCGCACTGTGACAGAGTTTGACCTGCACACAAGTGAGGCAGCCAGACACCTCCGTCGCAGATACTTCAGCCAAAGTGGCAATCAAAGTTCAAAGTTATTACTCCAAATTGTATCAATCTGATCCATTTAAACTGACTGAAGATGCCAAATTTCTTAAAGTGCAAATATCCACACCGTTTCCTGTTATCTGAAATTGATGATTTTGATTTCTCAGGACAAACTATGGTATGCCATTCATGTTGCACCACACAGGACATTCCCAAGTCTATATAGGATTCCTTATGAGTTTACAAGAGATAATTCACTTATTTATCCTTACTGATTGCCTCAATGAACCAGTGTTTGTTTAAAACGCGCCTCCTTTCTGGGGGCCAGGAGGCGTACATTATAAATCTTTATAAGAAAGGGAATGATGCTGAAATAGACCAACTGGCGCCCTTTTTACTTACTAACACATATTTAAATTGTTTACTAAAACTATGGCCAACCGACTAGGGGAGGTGGCCTCTGATATCATTTTCTCTGAGCAATTTGGTTTCATCCACAAGCGGTCTATATGGGACAGCATACACACTGTAGTCAACGTCTGCCAATCCACGGCTGCTGGGGCACTTGTTTTTTTAGACCAGCAGAAGGCTTATGATAGAGTCAACTGTGATTACCTCAAAGCCTGCCTCCACAAGTTCCATCTTCTCATCTGTTCATTAATTGGGTGATGTTGCTTACAGAATCCGCCACAGTCGCTGTGCGTGGCCCTGGCTTCCTTACTGATGTAGTTCACCCTCAAAGGGGCCTCCGCCAAGGGGATCCTTTTGAGTTACACTTTTGTATAACTTCAGCCTTGACCCACTTTGCCAAGTGAATGCCCGCCTTACTGGTGTCCATGTGCAAGGCCAAGCACCAGTTAAGATGCTGGCATTTACTGATGATTGTGTGGTTTGGGTGTCTAACAACCATGATGCACGCGCGCTTGAGGCTAATATCCATGCTTACTTCAGGGTAAGTAATGCTACACTTACTGCCTCAAAACCAAAACCATTCTCCTCAGCCGATACCAAACCCTCTTGTCATGGGAGCCCCTTAGTTAAACTGCTCTAGCGGCTAGGTCTCAGGTTTGCTTGCCCCAGCCACCCCATACCGCCCCTCTTGTACTCCATTTTGTACCAAGACCCACTGTTGGTCGGTACACCATTTGGGTATGTGGCTGGAGGCAGGAGGGTACACCTCGTTGATGATGGAGCACCATATCCTGGACAATGGCACAAAAAGCATCGCCTCTCTCAGAGCCCACCAATCTTCCCTCACAGGCAGGGTTGTGCTGGCCAACTCTATGCTCCTATCTAAAGTTTGATTTGTATCCCATACCATCGCTTTTCCCCATATTTCTTCACCTCTTTATATTCCCTCCTTCAAAAATGGCTTTGGTTAGGCTGCCCACCGCCAGTTCAACTGGATGTCTTGTTTGGCCCTCGCCATAGTGGTGCTATGGGCATGCTCAACTTCAAGGCCCATGCTGCCAAAATACTTGGCACCTGGATCGCTGAAGTCACCAACCCCACACTCCAAGCCCAACTCTGGTCACGCGCAGCCTGCTCTAATTTTTCCTGCACCATGGGTCTCAGCAATCCTACCCACTCATATTCTCTTCTGAGATATTCTGCATCACGTCCCTCTGCTGTGGGCCCACATGGGACATCGCCCCGCTTCAAACGAATTCACCTTTCCATGTGGACACTGAGTGGAGAATTTGCATCAATGGGCACACCGCCCAGAGGGGTCATTATACTCCCCGCTTCGCACAGGAAGTACAAGGCCAAGACGTTCTTAACAGTTTAATACCGAGGAGGTCCCCTATCATGGACAGGGTGGATTATTTGGACATGTTGGACATTCCCTACTCCCTAGAACCCCAGAAAGCCATCTGGATGTACGCCCATCACCCTCTTTTTCAACTGCATGTTTGTTCCCATGTGTGGCACTGCTTGTAATGTGTTATACCATACTACTGAGATCTCCAATGAATCACACTCCTCGAGTGTTGTGTTTGACCAATATGGGACTTTGGTCCACTGCCTGGAAGAGTGCCCTCCGTCAAAAGCGATCTGGCTTAAGGTTCAACGCCTCTTTTGCCAGGATCAAAAATAGCCCTTCAGCCTATATAAGGACATCTTTGCCTCGCTCTTGAATTCCCCTGTACAACCTTCCCTATGAGCCTTAGTGGTTGCAATTGCAATGTGGACTATCCTCACGGTTGTCTTGGATGCCATCTCAGGCTCTACTCCCACCCTCCAGAGTGCTGTACGCCATTTCCAGTCGCAACTTGAGGACCACTTTCAAGCATGGTTTGGGTACCTACGGTCCTATCAACGACAGTTGGTCTCATCCTAGTTTCCAGTTTGGTTCATCACTTCATACCCCTTCCTTCATACATGCTCTATAGTGGCGTAAGCCTCTACTCATGATATTCCCCTTCCTTTATTTGGCGTTCCCTCTGGCAACAGTAGACAGCGTTAGCTTCTCTGGGGTGCCTCTTGCTTATAATAGTTCTTTTAGTTTACATATCAGAAGTGTTCATCTCATGGTTGGCCTTCCCTAAATAAAATAAAAAAAATAAATATATTGCTTTTATTATTTTTTACTTAAGATTTTTTTGCTAATATCATTCTTTCTATTTTTTTCTATTTGAAGTGTTTATTTATAAATTAAAAAACAATTGCATCAAATTAGAATAAAGCCGAGCTTAATCTACACCAAATTGGATAATGTCAGCCATTATAAAAGTCTAACATCCCCCTCTCATCCAGCTCATATATTAAATTCTAACTCTCAACACTAGCAATATCTTGACAATCTTTCTGCTGAAGATGCCTGGCTCTACCAATTAATGAGTCATTCTGCTTGGAGAAATCTCTTTTATGGCCCCTAGGACCCATACTCCAAGTTAAGTGCATGTATTTAATTTATTGTGGGGAAGGCTGACTAGGGGACAGATACTTCCAAATTTAGACACAAAAGAAAATGAAACTTAGTAACAGGGGAAGACACCCCAGAGAAGCGAAGCTATCTCTTGTTGCCAGCGGGAACGCTACTATGGGGAGGAGGAGGGAACGTGTAAAGGGGCCATAACCACAATTGAACACGTGTGGAGGAAAGGGTCTGATTTAATGAACCAAACTGGGAACCAGGAGGAGACCAGCTGACGGCGACGCAGTGGGAGGTACCCAAACATCCACACCTGGAAGTGGTCCACCAAATGGGACCAGAATCTGTGGACAGCTTCTGGGAGGGCGGGGGTGGAGCCTGCGATGGCATCCAAGACAATCGTGTGGATAGTCCACATGGCGATTGCGACCACCAGAGCATGGAGGGAGAGTGGAAAAGGGGATACCATGGATATAGCAAACATATCTCTTGATAGACTGAAGGGATGTGTTTGATCCTGGCCAAGCAGACGTTGAACTTCGCGCCATATCACTTTAGAGGTAGGGCACTTCTCCAGGTGGTGGAACAGCGTTCCATACTTGCCACACACGACGCAGGATGAGTGTAAAGCGTTAGAGTGCTCAGCTGTATGGTACACCCACCTCAGGCAGCGCCACACATGTCAACGGATTTGAGGCTGCAACAGAGGGTGGTGTGTGTACTTCCAAATAATCTTCTGGGTCTCAAGGGAATAGGGGATTTACATCATGTCCAGGTAGTCCACTATGGATAGGATATGGGGCCGTGTGGGGATCAAGCCATCTTGAATGGGTAACCCCTGTACCTCTTGTGTGAACTGAGGAGAGGGGTGGCCTCTCTGGGCTGTGTGTCTATTAATATGGATTCTCCACTCAGCGCTCCGCATGGAGAGGAGGATTCGTTTGTAGTGGGTTTTATTACCGTGAGGACCTGTGGCCGATGGGTGGGAAGCCAGATATTTCATCAAGGAGTGAGGGTGCGATGGATTGTTAAGGCCCAGGGTGCGGGAGATGTTGGAGCGGGCCACGCAGGACCAGTGTTGGGAGGGGAGCGTAGGGGCGGTGACGGCTGCAATCCAGGTGCCCAGGATCTTGGTAGCATGGGCTTTAAAGTCAAGCAGGCCCATGCCACCATGATGACAAGGGCCAAACATGACCTTAAGCCACACTGGCGGTGGGCGGCCTGACCATAGCCATCCTTGTAGAAGGGCATACATAGATTTGAAAAAACTTGGTGAGAAGGCGATTGCGTGGGCTCCAAACCAGACTTTGGAGAGGAGCATAGAGTTGGCTAAAACAACCCTGCTATTAAGGGAAGTAGGGTGGGTTCTGAGGGAGGCGATGCGCTTCATCACGTTGTCTAGAATATGACTTTCTAATACTGCTGAGGCATACCTGCCTGCCCCCACCCACACGCCCAGATGGCGCACAGGACCTAGGGTAGGGCGTGGCACGAAGGGGAGCACAAGTGGGGCGGTGTGGGGTGAGCAGGGAAGGCGAGCATGTGTGTGAGCAGATGGGCCGGGCTGGGCACTGGTCGCAGGGGCTCAGCAGGTTTGATACCGACCAAGGAGGATGATCTCGGTTTTGGAAGCGTTCAGTGCAGCATTACTTACCTGGGAATACTCTTGGATGAGAGCTTCAAGCGCGCGTGCATCTTGATTATTAGACACCCCAACCACACAATCATCTGCAAACGCCATCATCTTGACTGGGGCTTGGCCTGGTGCATGGACCCCAGTGAGGTGGGCATTCACATTCCAAAGTAGTGGGTCAAGGCTGAAGTTATATGAGAGTGGGCTAAGGGGGTTCCCTTGGCTTAGGCCCCTTTGAGGATGGACTACTTCCGTGAGGAAGCTAGGGCCACGCACTGCAATTGTTGCAGATTCCATAAGCAGCATCACCCAGCTGATGAAGCGAGGGGGCAAGCGGAATTGGTGGAGGCAGGCCCTGAAGTATTCCCAGTTTACTCAATTATACGCCTTCTGTTGGTCCGAAAATATAAGTGCCCCAGAGGCCGTGGACTGGCATGCATCAGCCACAGAGTGCACGTTGTCCCAAATCAACCTTTTGGGTATGAAACCGAATTGTTCTGAGGAGATGGTGGCAGATGCTACAATCCTTAAGCGGTTAGCCATGATTTTAATTAAAATTTTTGTATCCATGTTAGTTAAAGAAATGGGGCGCCAGTTGGCTAGGTCTAGCTTATCCCCTTTCTTGAAGAGTGTGATGGTGAAGGCCTTTTGCCCTCCTGGTAGAAGGCGCGTATCCAGAAGGCTCTGGATAAGGGAGGCTAACAGCAGTGGGGATAGATATTTGAAGTACTCCTTATAGAACTCATATGGAATGCCATCAGGGCCTGGGCATTTCCGATTTGGTGCACCGCGGATGGTGGACCAGAGTTTGTTCAGAGTAATCAAATTCATTAATTTCAGGTATCAAGAATTGGTGAGGATGTGAGTGCTATCAAGAAATTTCGCCATTTCAGCCAGCTGAATTGGATCGGATTGGTACAACTTGGAGTAATACTTTTGTATTTTGATCGCCACTTTGACCAGCTTATCCGCTACGGAATTATCTGACCTCAACACCTGTGTGCAGGCCATGCTCTGGCGCAGTGCAAAGAATTTTTTAAAAAATATGCGGAGCATGTGGCGCCCTCTGTAATGTGTTTGGCCCTGTACTGAACACAAACCTGATGTTTGTGTTGCCTTTCAAGCGCGTTGAGGTGGGCGGCTGCTGCTACCCACTTCTGGCCCCAAACAGGGCTGTAGCCTGTGGCTGGGATGTTGGATTCCAGGTGTGCCAACTCTGTTAGAGAGCACAAGATGACAGCTGATGTAGCTCATGAGCGTTGGGAGGAGAGGTGGTGAGCGTGGCAGATGGTATCCTCTTTGAAGGCTGACCATGTGGAAATTGGGTCCGTGCAAAACAGTGTAATAAACTCTTTTGCTGAAGTCGCTGATTCCACCCAAGTGGAAAATTCTGGTGACACAAGTTTGGGTGGGCGGAGTTTGCACCAATGTGGAGCCCTAGCCACTGTGACAGGTAAGTGGTAGGTTATTGAGACCAGTCGGTGGTTGGATAAATCGATTTTTGATGTGTGGAAGTGGGAAATATGAGATCAAATTTTCCAGAATGAGGATAAGGTTGATGTGGGGCATGGATTTTAATTGGCCATTGTGGACGTGGAGGCGCATCATGTTTTTGAGCAGCGGAGCTTGCCGCAGCAGCGCATCTAATAACCCAAGGGTGGCCTTTAGAACGCAAAGTTCTACGTGACCCTGGGGGGCGTGGGATGAGGAAGGCCAACAGTCTGTGGGTGTGTTTAACCAACAGTTCATGTCGTCAACTATGAAAGGGTCAGGGGGTAATGGAAGGGATTTGACCAACAATAAAAATTTCTGATGCTCACGTGCACAGGTCAGGGCATAAATATTGATGATAGCGTGCACCACGTTGGCCCACGAAAATGTAACAATGAGGACTCAGCCATTGGGGAAGATTCAGACAATAAAAATTTAAAAAAATTGTTTTTCTGAACAAGCACCCCACAGTGCTCAGACCAGAAGGATAGGGAAGGGAGGAGCATGTTTTCCAAGCGTCCTCAGAACCTCATGGACAGTGGGACTCCTGGATGGCCAGGATGTCCACGGGTAAATTTTTTGTAAGAAACTCAGTTTCCTAGCCCAGGACGGCGAGGCCTCGAGTCTGGCGATATTCAACGTCCCTAAAGTGAAGGCTTCCCCCATCACACCTTAGGTGCGAGGGAGTGGGCACCTGGGCCCACCAGCCTCCTCTGGATCCCCATGGGCCTTCACAGCAGTGAGGGTGTTTGCAGCAACGCTATTGGTAGTTTTGTTAATTTTAGCAGACAGGTTCGCGTTGGCTTTTGCCTTCGCTTTTGTTTCCCCATTGTTGAACGAATTTTTTGCGGTGCAGAAGAGTTTGTTGCACCAACGTTCAGGTCAAAATTTTTTTTTCAGGTAGGTTGGAGACCAAGTTAGTTTCAATTGGGCTTGGTTGCAAAGGTTGGGTGAAATCAAGTCACCCATAAGATCCTCAGATTGGGTGGCCCAACCAGCTTGGGTTTCCCAATCTGATTGGTTGAGGGATTCCCAAATTGCTTCCGCTGTGAAGGTTTTAATGTCCTCCTGGCGTTGGGAGTATGGGATAGCGAAGCAACTTTGGCTGCTTCCTTGGCTGCAGCCCTGCGGGCCTGTTTGGCCTTCTTTTACTCTTGAGGGGAGACAGGCTTTACTAGTAAGTAGAAGCCTTGTGCTCCCCACGGGAAGGCCTCTTTGGTACTGGTGGTTGGTTCATAGTGCGCCTCCCTATTGGCCATGGCCGCTAAGGGGTGCTCTTGGAATGTGATGCCCTCCTTGGTGGGGCATGCGTGTGCCTTATGGCTGAACGCGTCACAGTGGGTGCAGATGGGGGGTGCGCTGTCTATGGTTACCCAAAAAGGGTGGGTGGTATGCCCTTTGATATTAACATAAGTGGAGTGCGGGATCTGGGTTAGGTCCTTTGCGATCTCCTCAGTTGGAGTCAGAACTGCAATGGCTTTGCCGGTGCACAGGTGTGGCATCAGCATAAAGTGTTGCATCTCGAAGGATTGTATTTCGCCATATATGGTGAGACCATCTTTCAGGTGCTGCTCCAGAATGGCACGCTTAACTGTAGTGGGCAAAAGTTGAATGTGAGGAAAATTTGGTTGGATTTTGTCCATCTGGTGCGTTTGGTTTCAATGACCCACTGCCCTTCAGGGAGGTCAATCACAACGCGCACCACAGCAGCTTCATCTGCTGCCTCCTTGTTTTCAAAACTGAGATCCAGCCAACTGCGTGACATGGAGTGAGGTGCGACATACACTGCGGTCAGGAAATAAGTGTGCACATCCCCACAAAATTTTTCCCATAAAGCTGTTGGTTGGATATCCAGGAACACCTAGACTCCATATTCCACCAATGAGAGTGGTTGAGAGTGCGACGTGTTGATGTACTGGTTACATCGTGCCTGCCAAGTGAGAATTTCTGGAGAAATAGTAACCACCAGTTTTTTTTATTTTTTTCTAATCTGTTGGTTTCTCCGGGGCGTTTTCATATGTTAGAGGTCGCGGGCCTACCACCTGTGCCTCTTACCTTACTTGCCCAACTGCTCCCTGACATGGGCGCAGACTAATCTCCTCTGTGAGATTATCAAACTAGAATCAGACTTGATATGAATAAGTTGCAAAAGTGATTGCAACGAAGAGAAAATTCAAGTTAAGTGCATGTAGGTAGTCCTTTCAATGAACTACCAGAAATGGTATCTGATTCCAATGAAACCATGATAGCGGCCATCTCAAACAAATCACGGACAATACTTCCTCTTCCATCATTTTCCAAATTGGACTTCAATACTTATGATAATTTTGACTTCTTTCACTGATAATCATATTATAATCGTTGATGCCTCTTAAGCAATGCAATATAATATCATTCAGTCATTTTGTGCCAAATCTGACTTGTTTCTGAGGTTCATTTCTAACTCAGCCAATATTATAAAGCATTTATTCTTTTGAGCAAACTAAATATTGGAAATCCTGAACATTTTGAGCTTTCTATGCAGAATTAAGGAACCAAGTAACTGAGGCTCCCTCAAAAGCTCTGAACACCTCTGATCTCTCAAGCATTCTAGATCAAGAGTTGCAGTCTTCGATCTTTGTTTTGCGGACCAAGTCCTTTGAAGCTGACCACAAAGCTTCCAGCCTCCCCTAACTTCCATCGTTTGTTCTGCTTTTAATTCCAAGAAGCTTGTAGTTATTGCATTACGGATGCCATTCACTCCTTCCCACTACCTCATCTCTAGTGCCTCGCATTAATACTTTTTCTCTCATGGCTCATATCAGTGGAATGTTTTAACAAACTGCATCTAGTATCCCTTTCTCTATGCTGGCCTATATGTCCAACGTTCTTGACGAAGCTTGTTGGAAAGCTCTCTAGACTATTCTTCTAGCCCCAGTGCCATATCAGGACTATTCAGGTCTATATGCTCACTGCCTCTTTCTTTTCAGTTGCTTCCCTCCCCAATCTGAGTATTGCGTTTGCAAATATTAACATCTCAAATTCTCTTCCCTTGTCTTACACTCTAAGGTTTAGCTTCTGCTCAACAAACTTGGCTTTGAGTAGGTCTAGCCCTTGCTAGTATTTGATCTCAATTAGAATTTTATGGTTTAATTACTCCTATTGATATACATCCTCTCTCCCCAAGAGACAACATAGGCAAAATCATCCCCAAATTGAGGATAACCAATAAAAATTATTAAAATACGGCTTTTTTCACGTTTTTTATGTTTTTCTTTCATATTTTATACATTTCTTATTTTTATATGGGACATGATCTTTACTCAGTTCAGTGGTCCATCTTTTTATTTAATTTTCCCTCAGAGTGGTTCCAAGGTATGCTCTGACCTACCAGTTTCCATGGTTCAGATGTCTTTTTTTTAGTACTAGATGGTTTCAGATGTCTTATTTCTTAAGACTTAACCATTTATTTCGGTTCAGCAGTCCTTTTTTAGGACTAACAAGAATTTTGTCAGCACTTAACCAACTCAATTGTTTAGTGATACTTTGAGAACACTCTTATTTTTCTTGGATCAACTGCTTTAAGTACTTAGCATGGACCCAGTTAGCGATTCTTCCATCAGCAAGGTTCTTGATGGAATATGCATCCATCGCTGTCTTGGTGATAATCTCAAATGTACCTTACCACAGCGCATCTAGTTTATTTCTTCTTTTAAAGCCATGCATGTTGCAATAGACTACCCTATCGCCTACATGGTATTCAAATAGTGCCAGTCAGTTCTTATCGTCTGTCATCTTGGCCTTGTTCTTTTTTTCTTCAAGGTTGTATAAAATGCTTCTGACTATCTTTTATTATATATTCGAAAGTCATATTAAGTACTGCTCAGCTCTCATCCTCAAAGTTGGTTCAAACAGCAAGTAAAGATTGTTGGTAATGCGGCCTTCCTTTCATACAGCAATTCATATGGCATTTTTTTCTGGTGCATTAGGTTACTAATGTTGTATGCAACTGCACTAAAGTGAGTTAGGTTCCCCAGGAAAAAGTTTTACCAGTGAATAGCTTTCTCAGCGTTGCAGTCAGCATTCCAACCACTCATTCTACCAGCCCATTTGTCTCCAGCTGCTATGGTAATGACATGACTCCTCAGAACCCATTATTATTTTCAACCTCAGGGTCATATGGAACATGGAATTTGTTCTGTTGTCACTCAACAAGACTTGCAGGCATCCATGCCAATATACAAATTGATTCAAGATAAACCGTGAAGTACTTATTGCACCCACTTTCTCCAGGACCTTTGTCTCAATTCATCTAGTCAGATGATCAATCACAATTATGATATATTTGACTTCCCCCATGCTCATAGTCAGCAATCACATCACGTTGATGGACACTGTATGCCAGGCAAATCCAGGGCGTACCAGTCAATATATGGTTGTGTTCTTGTGTGGTTTATGAAACTGGAAATCCACACAGCAAGCCAGATAATCGGCCACATCATAATTTATAAACTCAGTAATAATACTGGCAAATGTGGTCATTTGTCTTCCTCAGGCCTTCATGTCCAACAGCCTTATGAGCAGTGTCAGTATTTCACCGAATTCTTCTATTCCTGAACCTTTTCCCAAATATTCCACCAATAATATTGGAGAGGGAACTTAATGAATATAACCTTATCATATCTAACAAGAAGGATCACGCTAATCCCAATCAGATGATATCAGAAGATTTTATCGCTCAGTGATTGAAAAGGTCAGTTAAACCCCTAACTACTTTAAAACCTATAATTAATTAATCCTTTGATAATAAAAGCTAAATCTATTTACATTCTTATTTTTACTATTTTTTGTACCTGTTTGGACTTTCTATAAAGTAACTTTGAGAGTTATCTGCCACTTTTGAAGTGTAAAACCAAAACTTTGAAAGGCAGCTTGAAATATAGCCGCTCATTCAGATGTTTTGGGAATAACAATCGTTATCCATTAATCATCTTAAATAAATGTCCATCATTGGTCTTGGTTTTTCCATCACTTTTCAAAACGCACCTTAGATCTCTCAGGGCTTGTTCCTGATTTCTTCATCAACCATTCTCTAAAACAGCTCAAATCCTGTTGATATACCACATGGACCTATTGATAACATTGATAAGGCGTCCACATTTTGATGAGAAGCTCCCGCTAAGAGGACTATCTCAAAGTCATAAGCTTAAAGCATCATGCCCTTTAGGCCAGACGCCCTTCTGGTTCTTTCAAGTTATGCAGCCAACGCAGGGAGGAGTGGTTCGTCACCACCTTAAAGTATGTATTGTGAATTTACACCTAAAACTGCTTAAAGGTATAAATCACTGCAAGTCATTCATTCTCAGTAACAGTGTAATTCCGTTCTACTGCTGACAACGTTCAGATCACATAAGCTACCAGATGCTCATTCTCAAGGTCATCCACTTGACTTATGATGGCACCAATTACCATTAACGAAGCATCAGTCTGTACTATAAACTCCCAATTGAAATTTGGATATCTTAAAATCGGCAAACTTATAAGATACAGCGTAAGTTATCAGAAAAATCTTGGGCCTTTTCATTCTATACAAATCTTTACTTTGGATCCTTCAATAAATAAAGGAGAGGCTCAGAAAAATTTGAAATTCTCATATGAATCTTTGGTAATATCCGACCATTCCAAGAAACAATTAGATATCTCAGACACTTCTTGGGATGGCCATTAGTACTATGGCTTCAATCTATTAAGTCTGCAGCTGCAGTCCACTGAAGTTGATGTTGAACCACAGATATTCCACCTCCTTCTTGAAGAAGTGGCACTTCCTCAGCTTAATCATTAGTATAGCTGCTGACAGTATTGAAGAATTCTTCTAAGTTGTGCAAATGATCAGTAAATGTCCTACTGAACATATCTAAGTTGTCCAAGTACACAAGGACGCATATCTTCAAGTCGTTCAATATGGCGTTCATGGCCCTTTAGAACTTCGCAGGCGCATTGCAAAGACCTTGAGGCATCTTTAATGGTTGCTATAGCCCCTGAGAAGTGATTATCTTACACATCTCCTAGTCTTCCATCAGCAAATTGATTTTCTAATACTCTGATATTAGATCCATCACAGATAAATACTTTGCTTCCCCTAATCAATATAGAGCGTCATTGATTTGTGGTAGTTGATACAAATCGCTTTTTGGTTATCTTGTTCAGCTTTTAATAAAAAAATTACTACCCAATTAGAGCCGTCCTTTTTAATCACTATCAGGATAGAGCTAGTTAAGGGTCTCACCAATGGAACTAGGAGCCTGTGCTCCACTAATTTGATGCTTTCCTCTTCCACTACCCCTTCCACTGCCTTTGACTGTCAGATGGTCTCATCCATATTGGTAGATTTTCCATGGTGTTGATTTTATGTACTACGTTCTTTGTGCATCCTAAGTCATGTTCATCTTGGTCAGAGATTTACCAATACTTTTTGAACAGTTTGAGCACCTCCTCCTACTGTCTTTCCATCAGATCAATAAGTTGCTCTTGGTTAACCAATAAATTAATATGCTTAGCAACCCCTGCAAGAAATCCCATCTTATTGAGAGTCCCAAAATCATGAAATTTTTGTAATTCTGCCATCAGGATTATATAATAAAATGATGATCTGATTATTCCCAATCTTCATTGGGTTTTCACTAAAAACCCTAGAAATTAGATTTCTCCATGGCTCATCATCACTATCCCAGGCGCCACCCATGGATCTATTCTGGATTTTTACATGAGTTTCTGACCTTTCCACACAATAGCTCATAGATTTTTAAAGTCAATACTGTATTGACTATTATCTACAATCCTGGCAGTATGGTGTTCAACATCCTGCTTCATAACGGAATTCCACAGTTTTCCATGATTTTCATTGGAATTTCGTTTTGCTTTCGTCCAAAAAGGTAGTGAATCAGAATAATACTTCGGTATAGATCTGATTGATGAAATTGTTTTCCTGGTAAGCTGAGATGCCCCATATCTCTGATAAACTAGAGGCAGTGTTTGATCCAATATGGTCACCGTATTATCCTTAAAAGTTACATTTAACTCCCTATTTTCTTAAAAACCTCAGTCCCAAATAAAAACGTCATAGTTTTGGAAGGCTAAAACTATAGCAGGGGCGGATACCACCAGGGATCCAAATCTGAGTGGTAATGCACTATACGCTCTACATGAGATGGTTGTATTCAGTCCAGTAATTCCATATCCTTTATTATGTTCTAAACTAGGCGAGATTCTCATTTTCTTCACCAGCTTGGTTCAGACAATATCAATTGACACCCCGCTGTTAATAATCGTCTGCACATGTACTCTATTGACCAGTATATTAATATATGTACACTAAGAGTATTGCAAAATGGTATTTACTGAGTATATAGCGGGATTTACATTCCAATTTAAGGGTGTGAATTATTTGCGCTGACAGATCAGGAAATAATTCCTTAAATGCTCTAAAGTGGATTAAGAGATTTGCCTCATCTAATTTGACAATGGCCAGATCATCCAGATTCTCAGCGGATCAGATCTTATCTGCTAGTTGGCGCGCATATGGGGTAAGCAACATCCTTGATTATTTTGGGGTCAATCCTCTTTAATCTAGATCTGGTTGCTGCATTGACTTCTAAGAAGAACACTTGGTGAAGCTGGTCCTGTGAATTGTTGTCAATAAACAGATCACAGATGTCAATTTGCTCATTTATAATTTTAGGAGGAATTGGTTTAATCACAGCTTTAGATTGTTCCTCATCTAGGCCAGAGGACCTTTTTCTGACTACTGTGCGGGTTTGGCCTCCTTTGCCTGGACCATGTTGATTTGCTCCTTAGGCTTCTTGCTGAAGCACTGGGCAGCAAAGCGGCTTTCCTATAAAGTGGTGACAGCGCATATTACTCTTGTCTGTCTGTTTGAACCCTCAGGTTTGTTTCCCAGCACTGTTTGATCGGTTGATTCCCTAGTGTTTTGGTCACTTTGGTAGGTAACAAAATCTCTTACCAGGATCAGCTTGAAGCTTCAATTAGGGTACTCAAACGTGACTCCAAGCATCTTTAAGTGATCCGCCATTTGCAAGATTTTTATACTGGTGACTAGCGCAGACAACATAATTTGATGTAAAAAACAATAAGGCCAAAGAGCTACTTGTAATATGATTTTCTCACCAAAATTGGTTAAGACTTTCGCTCTGACCAAAATTTCCGATTCTTGGTAGAATCAGCCAGCGGAATTTGCTAAGGTCTCGTTTTTCTATAATTGGATCCCCAAAATTTTTTCCTGCGTTTTGACATACATTGGGGCTTCCAAAGTCCTTCATAATTGCAGCCTTGGCCTCTAAGTAAGACCAGCTGTCTCCCTCTAGATGAGTTAATACAAGATTTGACAGTCTGTATACAAGAAGTTCATGACCATCAAAGCTTTTTGCATATTGCCATACCCAAACATAGTCATGTCAATCAGTCAGAAGAACGCAGGAGCGTTGTACCTATGAAAAGTGGGTAATTTTGGCGTGGCTTTGAATCACTTCAAATATATTTTCTAACTGCACTATTGGCTTGGCTACCCAACTTACTTGAGGAGTAATCATGAGGGTTGTCTCCAAAATAGTAGCAAATGCTGTCAGCATATTCCTAGGAGTTGTTAACTTCCCAACTGGAGTTCTAGGGGTCTTTTCTTTGGCATTGGTATCTGCATAAGGTTTGCATTCACATCTTTGATTCTTCAGTTCATGGACTTGTTTCAGTAGTCATTTACATGTCTGAGATTAGTGAGCGCAAACAAATGCAATCCTCTTCACGTTCCATCTTAAATAATAAAACTTCATTGACCTAATGTCCTTCTTTCTTTTTCAATGTCATTTCTTTCCCAAAAAGCACATTGCTGAAATTGAAAACTTCTTCTAATACTTCCTTGATCTTAGTGACTCTCTCCTCTAAGGCAGCAAGATTATCTTGATTGGCTGAATTCAATGTGTTCTTGCTGATGGTTGACAATTCAGTCCTTTACTTTCTTTATTTATCCTTTATATGACATCATAGACTGGCTTACCTTACTCAAGCTCCTTGTAGTGAGCACCAAATGTTAAAATAAGGTCTTGGCTGATAGTTCCCAGCTTTTAATTGCACAATTTGGTATGTTCACAATTTGCGTTGCTTTATAAAATTATATTGCAATAATAGTATGATGTCTATTATTTATAGTTGGATATTTAAACCAGCTTGGTCCACCGCTAAGCTTAAAATAATCCACAAAATACTGATTTAACAATTAGGGGCTTCTTCCCTACGCTGGCTGAGCTTAATCCACTCTCAGATTCAGATGTTCCTGGCTTTAGTTCTCATCACGCTAGTCACTGGAGATTTACTTTAAAGATCTGCTTCTCTTTTAAAGATATCTGATCCTTACTCTTTATCACAAAAAGAGTCAACAATTATTGTATTACAACAAAATTTTAACTGAAGAAGAATAGAACTTTAAAAACTTTTCTTTCTCGTTGCAAACACTTTTGTAACCCATTCAATTCAAGACTAAATCTAGTTTGATAATCTCATAGAGGGGATTAGTCTGCGCCCATGTCTGGGAGCAGTTGGGCAAGCAAGGCAAGAGGAGCAGGCAGAAGGCCCACGGCCTCTAACGTTCGAAAAACGCCCCGGAGAATCTGGTGGAATAGAAAAAAATCTAAAAAAACTGGCAATCACAATAACCCGGAGATACTCACATGGCAAGCACAATGCAACCAGTACATTAACACGCCACATTCCCAGCCACTTTCATCGGTGGAATTTGGAGTCCGTGTGTATCTGGACATCCAAAAAATGGCCCTATGGGAAAAATTTTGTGAAGATGTAAACAAAATTTTCCCAACCGCGGTGTACGTTGCACCTCACTCCATGTCACGCGGTTGGCTGGACTTAGGTTTTGAAAGCAAAATAGCAGCAGACAAGGCTGCAGCAGTGCGCGTAGTGGTTGACCTCCACAAAGGGCAATGGGTCGTCAAAATTAAATGCACCAGATGGACAAAATTAAACCAAATTTTCCTCACGTTTGACTTTTTGCCTACTACGGTAAAACGTGACATTTTGGAGCAACACCTGAAAGATGGTCTCGCCATATATGGCGAAATATAATCTTTTGAAATGCAACGTTTCACACTGATGCCACACCTGTGCACCGGCAAAGCCATCGCAGTTCTGACCCCAACTGAGGAGATCGCAAAGGACCTAACCCAGATCCTGCACTCCACCTTTATTGATATCGCAGGGCACACCACCCACCCATTCCGGGTAACTGTGGACAGCGCGCCCCCCATTTGCACCCACTGTGACGCGTTCAGCCATAAGGCACACGCGTGCCCCATCAAAGAGGGCGTTACATTCCAAGAGCACCCCTCAGCGGCCATAGCCAGCGGAGAGGCACACTACGAACCAACTGCAAGCACCAAAGAGGCTTTCCCGTGGGGAGCACAAGGCTGCTACCTATTGGTAAAGCCCATCTCCCCGCAGGAGCAGAAGAAGGCCAAGCAGGCCCATAGGACCGCGGCCAAGGAAGCGGCCAAGGTCACCACCACCATCCCATACTCACAACGCCAGGAGGACATGAAGACCTTCGTGGTGGAAGCAACTCAGGGATCTATTACCCAATCAGATTGGGAGGCCCAAGCTGAATGGGCCAAACAATCTGAGGATCTGATAGGAGATTTGATCTCACCCAATTGCTGCACCCAAGCCCCAGTCAAAACTGACTTGGGACCTATCCCAACTGAAAATTTTTTTTTTGCCCCACTTGAAGGTGCACCGAACTTATCCGCACCGCAAAAAATTCATCCGACGTCGGGAAAACAAAAAGCGGAGGCCAAAGCCAATGCGACTCTTTCCACAAAAATTAACAAAAACCCCAATAGCGTTGCTGCTAATACCCGCGCTGCTATGAAAGCCCGTGGGGACCTGGAAGAGGCTGGTGGGCCTGGGTGCCCACCCCTCACACCTAAGGTGTGATGGGGAAACCTTCACTCTAGGGATGCTGAATATCGCCGGACTCAAGGCCTCCCTGTCCCAGGCTAGGAAACTGAGTTTTTTACAAAATAATTTACCCATGGATATCCTGGCCATCCAGGAAACCCACTGTCCATGAGGTTCCGAGGAAGCTTGGAAAACAATGCTCCTACCATCCCTATCCTTTTGGTTGAAGCACTGTGGGGTGCTAATTTGGAAAAACAATTTTTTCAAATTTACATCTTCAAAACATTCCTAAATGACCAAGTGCTCATTGTCACCTTCTCATGGGCTGATGTTGCACATACAATCGTCAACATTTACGCCCCAAACGGTGCACAAGAGCGTTAGGAATTTTTCTCATTGGTCAAATCCCTCCCGCTACCCCCATTCTTTCCTAATTGGTGACATGAACTGTTGGCTAACCTCACCAATGGACCGGTGGCCGCCCTCACCCCACGCCCCACAGGGTCACGTAGAACTACATATTCTAAAAGCCACCCTTGGGTTAAGGGATGCGCTGCCGCGACATGCCCCACTGCTCGAAAACATGACGCGTCCCCATGTCCACAACAGCCAATTAAGGTCCATGACCCGCATTGACCTTATTATAGCGCTGGCGAAATTCCAACCCCACATCTCCCACTTCAAAACAACAAAAATGGAATTCTCTGACCACTGACTGGTCTAGATAACATACCACTTACCTGTCACAGTTGCAAAGGCCCCACATTGGTGCAAAATCCACCCCCCAGAGCTTGCGTCACCAGGATTTTCCACATGGGTGGAAGAGGCAACTTTGGCAAAATTGTTTGTTGCACCGTTTTGTGCGGACCCCATTTCCACATGGGCAACCTTCAAAGAAGACACCATCCGCCACTATCACCATCTCTCATCCAGATGCTCACGAGCCACATCGGCGGTTATATCGCGTGCGCTGGCAGAATTGGCCCACTTGGAGTCCAACATTCCAGCCTCAGGATATAGCCCTGCATGGGGCCAGAAGTGGGTGGAGGCAGCAGCCCACCTCAATGCACTTGAAAGGCAACACAAACATCAGGTTTGTGTCCAATACAGGGCCACATGCATCACTAAAGGCGACAAGTGCACCGCATACTTCTTCAAAAAATTTTTTGCACCACGCCAGAGCGTGGCCTGCACACAGGTGCAAAGATCAGATAATTCTATTGTGGACACACTGGCTGAAGTGGCAATCGAAACGCAAAGATATTACTCCGAGTTATACCGAGCCAAACCAATTCAGCTGGCCGAAATGGCGGAATTTCTCAACAGAGCTCATATCCGCACCATTTTCCGATACCCAGAAATAATGAATTTAATTACTCCGAACGAATTATGGACTACCATTCGCGGTGCGCCAAACCAAAAATGCCCAGGCCCAGATGGCATTCCATATGAGTTCTACAAAAAATATTTTAAAAATATATCCCCATTGCTGCTAGCCTCACTCAACCAAAGCCTGTTGGAAACGCGCCTCCTACCAGGAGGACATGAGGCCTTTACAGTCACACTCTTCAAGAAAGGGGATAGGCTAGACTTAGCCAACTGGCGCCCCATTTCTCTAACAAACACAGACACCAAAATTTTAACAAAAATCATGGCTAACCGTTTAGGGACTGTAGCATCTGCCACCATCTCTCCAGAACAATTCAGTTTCATCCCCAGAAGGTCAATTTGGGATAACGTGCACTCTGTGGCTAATGTGTGTCAGTCCACAGCCTCTGGGGCACTTTTATTCTTGGACCAACAAAAGGCCTATGATAGAGTAAACTGGGAATACCTTAGGGCCTGCCTCCAACAATTCCGCCTACCTCCCCGCTTCATTAACTGGGTGATGCTGCTCACGGAATCTGCAACAATGGCTGTGCGCGGCCCAGGTTTCCTAACGGAAGTAGTCCATCCTCAAAGGGGCCTGCGACAAGGGGACCCCCTGAGCCCACTCTTATACAACTTCAGCCTTGACCCGCTACTGCGAAATGTGAATGCCCAACTCACTGGGGTCCATGTGCCAGGCCAAACCCCAGTCAAGATGATGGCATTTGCAGATGATTGCGTGGTGGGGGTGTCTTGTAACAAAGATGCATGCGCGCTTGAAGCCCTCATCCAGGAATATTCCCAGGTAAGCAACGCGGCACTGAACGCCTCCAAAACTGAAATTATCCTCCTTGGTCGGTTTCAGAACTGCTGGGCCCCAGCAAGTAGTTCCCAACCCAGCCCATCTGCTCGCCCAAGTCCACGCCTTACTAACTCAAAACACACCGCTCCACTGGTGCTCCCCTTTGTGCCATGACCTACCATAGGACCGGTACGCCATCTGGGCGTGTGGTTGGAGGCAGGAGGATATGCGTCAGCAGTAATGGAGTGCCATATACTGGACAACGTGACGAAGCGAATCGCCTCTCTCAGAGCCCACCCTACTACCCTCACTGGCAGGGTTGTTCTTGCAACTCTATGCTCCTATCCAAAGTCTGGTTTGGAGCCCACGCCATCCCCTTCTCCCCAAGCTTCTTCAAATCCCTGTATGCTTTGCTACAAGGTTGGCTTTGGTCAGGCCGCCCTCCACCAGTACGGCTAGAGGTCATGTTTGGCCCTCATCATCATGGTGGCATGGGCCTACTTGACTTCAAAGCCCATGCCGCATAGATCCTAGGCACCTGGATTGCGGCCATCACTGCTCCTACACTCCCATCCCAACACTGGTCCCGCGCAGCCCGCTCCAACTTCTCCCAAGCCTTGGGCCTCAACAATCCATCAAACCCCCACTCCCTGATGAAATACCTCGCATCACACACATCAGCCACAGGTCCTCACGGGACCAAAACCCACTACAAACGAATCCTACTCTCCATGCGAAGCGCAGAGTGGAGAATTCATATTAGTGGACATACAACCTGAAAAGGCCGCCCCTCTCCTCAGTTCACACAAGAGGTACAGGGGCTACCCATCCATGATGGCGTGATCCCCATTCGACCCCAAGTCCTATCCAGGGTGGACTACCTGGACATGATGGACATCCCTTATTCCACTGAGACCCAAAAGACTATCTGGAAATATGCACACCATCCTCTGTTGCAGCCTCAAGTCCGCACCCATGTGTGGCGCTGCCTGAGGCGGGTGTATCGTACAGCTGAGCGCTCCAATGCTTTACACTCATCCTGTGTCGTGTGTGGCCAGTATGGAACGCTGTTTCACCGCCTGGAGAAGTGCCCCACCTCTAAAGTAATATGGCGCGAAGTCCAACGTCTGCTAGGCCAGGATCAAACACATCCCTTCAGTCTGTCAAGAGATTTGTTTGCTTCATCAATGGCCTCCCCCTCCCACCCTCCCTTCATGCTCTGGTGGTTGCAATCGCCATGTGGACTATCCACACGATTGTCTTGGATGCCATCGCCGGATCCATCCCCACCCTCCCTGAAGCTGTCCACAGATTCCGGTCTCATTTGGTGGATCACTTTCAAGCGTGGATGTTTAATATCTCCCACCACGTCGCCGGCAGCTGGTCTCCTCCTAGTTCCCAGTCTGGTTCATCAAATCAGACCCCTTCCTCCACACGTGCTCAATAGTGGCTACGCCCCTTACACACGTTCCCTCCCCTTCCCATAAGTGGCGTTCCCGCTGGCAACAAGAGATAGCATCGCTTCTCTGGGGTGCCTCACCTGGTACTAAGTTTTGTCTCATCTGAGTCATATTTGGAAGTGTCCGTCCCATGGTCGGCCTTCCCCACAATAAATTTAAAAAGAATAGAACTTTAAACTAATATTGAGCTTTTCTATCTTGATCTGCTTACTTAATAAAGTTACTAGGTTATTTATAAAGGTAATTTGGCGCCCAATTCCTTGGTTGGCGCCTCAGCAATGAAAAAGAGCCATTGCCATTGAATTTCCCTATGACGTCTCTACCAGCAATGGTCTTCTTCATTGGATTAAGGTTTCCTCCGTCAGACATCCCAGAGACCTAAAAATGGAAAGAGCCAGAAAATGTGTTCCTAAAATTCCTGATTAATCACAGCAAACCAACCAAATTTGGCTACCAACCTGCTTAGGTAATGGGACTATCAACCCATTATAGCAAGTCATGAATCAACTGATTGATTCGCTAGTTGCATTCATCACTTGCCTCATAACAGCTGATTAACCCTTTCACTTATATATACAAATAATCCATTTTTTGGCCTTAAATTTGGCACAAATTTCTTAGCTGATGTTCACACTTTTTACGCTCATTTTGGGCCTTGTCATAACATGAATATTTGATACCGTTTAATAAATATACATAAATCTCATTTTTATTGGATGCATATATGATTTTTTAGATTTACATCACCCCCATTTTTTAGATGCATATATACATCAAATCGTTGAAAGGGATAAATTTACAATCAGTGGGTGTGAAACCTGGCCAACCCCAATTGTATCACTTGAAAGTTAATCAGTAATCAACTATCAGATGCCCCAATTTCGTTGGCAACTATGACTGAAAAGATCCTAAGCATTCACATTGATCATTCCCAACAGATCCAAACCTGGCTGATTACCCAAAATCCTCAAAAATTATTAACCCAAAATTAAGGTCACTGGATATCCAATTTATTGCTAGTGGGATTTAAACCCTAATGAACCAGCAGATAACCTAGGAAGCTAGAAAGGTGGTATAAAATTCTAACATATGGTCTACTAGAACTTCAACAGACCTTAGTCCTCTTTGGTTTTTATTTTTAGATTTCCTCAATATATACTCATGTGACTCATAAAGAAGGAGCCTTAATTATAATTAGTTTAATGTTTTAGTAAACCATTTTTATGCTAAGGGAAAACTATTATGGCAAACTAGTCACTTATCTTAGGGGAATAAGTCATAATCACATACTCTGTTTGATATACAATGACTACTTTGAAAATATCATATTAAAAATAAGATGATATATTAAATACGTTGTATAATTTTAACATCTGCTTTAATTGAACGTAAGTTATTGTTAGAAGAAATTTATCCATTTAGAATACTTGACAGAAGCATCATAAGCTAAACTAAGAGGTTCTAAGTCTTTATAATTAGTCAGAAAATTATAAACAACCTAAAGATTTGATCTATCTAATTCACCTTTTATTATGTTTTAGATGAACTTCATCCTCTATAGCTTTGGTATGAAAATATAGAAGACATTAAGAGATATGTGCCATTGGTAAAGTATATGATAACAACCATGTCAATGTCAAAGATTATTGCGCTCAAGAAGTCAATTTTGTAACTGTAAAAAGAAATTGTTCCTTTGGATCACTCCCTAAGGAGAAGAAGAACAATGAAAAAGTACTTAGATAATCATAAAAGGATTAATAGATTACGTTTAATAAGAATATTACTATTATGTGCATCAATGTACAACTATCTTATAAGGAAACTAAAAAATCAACTAAGTTAATATTTGAACAAGTAAACAGGATGTCAATTTGGTTTTAAGGTTCAATAAAGAATATTAGCAGTCGTCAGAGCTCATATTTGGCAATTAAGTCATTTTAAATAGTAAAGAACTAAACCATTAAATCTCCATTATATCCATTCATAAATTATTAAAGAGAGTGGTGTGCGCCACTAGTGCTAAAAATTAAAGAGAGTGGTGATAGTAGTCAGCTCACCAACCTCACCTTGCTTAACATTTGAAGCATACTTGTTGCTCAGGTGAGTCTACTCCGCACATATTGGGAACCAGATAGCTTTCATTTAGATCATAATCCTTGTAGTGCGAGTTCTCCTCTGATGCAATCCATTGTAGACTCAATCTCCTTAGTAAACTTTTCTCGCCTTTAATGAATCTCTTGTTGAAATTCTATGATATGCTCATTATATTTTGACCCTTGAGAACTAACGGAAGCTAATCAAACCTCTCCCTTGGCAGCTCAGCTCTAAGGTATATGAAATTTAGAGTGGTATGTTTAAACAGAGAAGATCTCAGACCAGTTTCTGTTGTCCGCTTAATTACAAAATCCAGACTAGATACTAGCAATTAGTTCACTTAAACCACTATAAATAAGGTAAAAAGATAAAATTGAGATTATGTTGTAACGAAATTTTTATTAAAGTAAAAAGTGAAGTATGTTATACTTCTAATGATATTAAAATAAATATAGAGATTATAGTTGTAAAAGGTTTGTGAAATTGAGTAGTGATTTTAGGGCTTTAAGATTCTTTAGTTGAGATGGCATATAATTGCTAAATGTGATTCTTAGTCATTTGCTTATTTCTTGTATCTGTGATCTCCTTCTTGTGGCAATTGCCTCTGAATCTGGATGTCCAGGGACCTTTCTTCTGTCCTCACTTCTGGGTTATGGGAGGTAGCCTCTTCTTTGATTATGGCTTGATTACAAGATTTGGTGCTATGATTTTGAAATCTGGTTCATTTGATGGAACTCCTTTGATTCACCTCTTACTTTGTTTTTTGAGTGACTCTTTAAATAATTTGTTTTCCAGACTAATAATATTCACCTAAGAGCTCAATCATTCTCATTGTGTTAATTAAGGTCAAATCATCATTTTATCATAATTAAATTGTAAACTGTTTTGGCCACCAAAGGTATAAAAAGGGGTTGGTTTCATAGTGATCTTGTGTGACGTCATCATCTACATTAAACAGACCTTCTGAAACATCAAAGTGAAGAAAATATTTTTCATGACATCACTCTGATTGTGGGGTAAAGTTCTTGCCTTGCTCAAATCAATAAAAGGGGCTCGTTCATCTCCATTCATGGCAGGTAAGTTGCCAGAACTTCCACTAGTTTGAGCGTGAAATCTGCTCATTCTGATGTACAAGGAATGATCTGCTGGTATGCTTGTGGCCTCATGTGCAACACTTACCCTCCAAAGATGAGACTGGAGGAATGACCTAGGTGCCATGCATGAACTCTATTAAATAAAGTGTCAGTATCGTCATCCTAGATTGAATATTTGTCCTCTCCCTGCCAAAACAGTTATAGGCCAAGTCCAGATATCCTGTAACTTCTATGAGTGTGATCTCTACAGATGACAGACCAAATTTTTATCATCTGGGATGAATTACAATAGATTAGCTCATCTTTTACTCTCCCATTGCCTTAAGTGATAGTCACCTTAATATTGGTTGAAGCTCACAATTTAATTTTGATAAGTTTATCAGCTAACTACTGCTGATAGCTTCCAGGTGGCAGGTTCTTCTGGTCCGCTGTGATAATTAGGGCTAGTAGAGTCAGCAGAGCTGCTTCTCGCCCAAACAGGGATAAAAAAGATGACATCCCAATTACTCGTTGGTGGCTTAACAGGTAATCTAATTTAACTGATGGCAGCAACTGATCCCATTTCAATTTTTAAATGAGAGCCTTTTTTCAAAATCCCTCTCAAGGTTCCATTAACTTTCTTGACACTTCCATTTGAGGATTAGGTATAAGGGAGTAGCGAACTGCTGATTTACTCCCATTAGGTCTATTAACTTCTCACCAAATCTGAGGTGTAATTCTTCTCATAATATGAAAGCAAATCTAGAGAGTAACTGTGCCTTAAGATGACTTGATTGCAAAGGAAGAGTTTAATGGAGTTTTCAGTGTATGTCTTGACTGTGGAGGCCTCAATACACTTAGTAAAGTGATCAATAACTACTAGGATGAACTTTGATCTACTGGAGGCAGTTGGCAGTGGTCCCACAACGTCGATAGATATATTGATGAAGGGCGCTGTAGGGGGATTGGCGTAAACTCAAAGAGCTTATCCAGTGGGAAGAAAATAGCATAAGGAACACAACTTTAAAGCTTAATGCACTTCATCAGACATACACTCCTAGTAGAATCTCTTCTTCAGGTATGCAAGAGTTTTCTGAAATCTTCCTTGACACATGTTCATGTGCCTCCATTACCAACTCCATTCAGTCACTGGGATGGATATAAGGGTACCACTTTTTTATAAATCTTCTTTTCTATGTTTTTATCTACATTCTGCGTGGCTTTGGAAAACCTTCTCAGATGATCTTGGCTCAATACGTTTTTTCTTCTAAGCCTCTTCTGGTAACATGTTTGAGTTGTAGAGTTGATTGCTCTTTGGAGCTTGTAAGGGAAACAACAGCAATCATGATAGGCCATCAGCATCTAGGTGTTTATTTCCAGCTCATTGTTTGATATTTTTTTATTTAACTGAGGCAAGTCGACCAGGAGATGGATATTATTGAACTAAAAACTTAAACTAAAGCAACGTAATTAATTAATTCAAACAAAACTCCAAAATGAGCGATTAAATGAATCACATTGAACCAAACAACCAACCAGGTGGGTAGCGGAAACCGCTTATCCCTCCATGGCAGAAGGGGAGGGGGATTAGGGGCTCGTCTTTGGCAGCAACTATCTCTTACCAGAGTAGGGTGCATGTCAAGGCAGATAGCAAGGGCGTCAGGGCATCAGCGGTATTTTAGTTCAGTATCACTGATGATTGGTACTTCTGAGTAATTTCCAACCATAAAAACAGCAGTAATATATTTGTCTAAAGCCTTTTCAGCTTTAATGTGGGCGTCTGGTAATTTAACAAACGTTGCAATGTTGGTTTGGGTGATCTAAAGCTTTCAGATTTTGTGCTACAGTTACCACGTTATGGATATCTTCAGTGACATTTTTGTGAAGTTGTTTTATGTTAATCTTACTTTTTGGAGTAAGAATTTTGAAGATACCAGAAGGTGAAACTTCTCCTGTAAGCACTGCCACTGATTTAGAGGTTGCTTAGTGAAGGAGATGGCAATCTGCTGTGGCGGCTGCTTCTACTGCAAGCTGGTGGTTGTTGTGGAATAGTTTGGCATTTGGCTTTGAAGCATATAAACGAGGGGGGAATTCTGTATCCCATTTTGCATTGCAGAACTGGTCAACTTGCAGCGATGGTTCTTTTATCATATTACCTAATTCATCAATTTCAACCAAAAACTCCCATAGGTTCAGGCAAAATTGAATTGGGGAATCAGACTATGGTTGAGGATTGGTTGATTTATTGGATGTTGCATAAGATTGGACTGGGGTCCAATACTGCACTTGATTGGAAGATTCATGCGTGGCAATGGGGCACGGTGGAGGATGATTGGTGGCTGCAGGTGCAGCTGCAGCAACAGGCTTTGGGGGAGGGGGAGGTAGGATCATACCCTATGCCAGAATTGGCGTGGGGTGGGCGGCGGATTGGTGGCCGTTGGATGAACTATCTGCACCATCGGAAGCTGCTAGATATGAGCAATTGCATTTTGAGTGGTCTAACTCAAAACAAGGTGGACAAATTGTCCATCCGCCCTTGGCGTGGGCCCAGAACGGATGGTCAGGGGCAGATGGGATAACAGTGAGAAGGGGAATAGATGGGGCAATTTTGTTCGTTTCAGGGCTAGTCATGGCATATGCCCAAGGCCCAGCGAGGCGTGTGGCCCCATTTGGGACACAAATTTCAAGATGGGGTTGGAGCCATAGACTGCCAAACCTTCCATCAGCTCCTGGTGGAGCACCTCAAGGGGAAGAGGGTAGGCAAAAACAGCAAACTGAACCACTAAGGTGGTGTCCACTGGGAGCTTGGTGCGTGTTGTTGGGAGAGGTATATCCTGGAAGACCAGGGGCATCATTGCCGCAGTGTCAGCATCAGCTTCACAAGTGAAGCTGAGATCAAAATCCCCTTTATAGGGGTGGAAGTCAAAAGCAGGCAAGATGAATCACTGCCTGAGCCATTTTAATAATGGCTTGGTAATTGTAGGGAAAAGTTTCCCATATTTGACCTTAAGGACAAACTGCATGTTTCTCTGGGGAAACACCAGGGGTAGCAGGGCACCACTTGGGATCGCGTGAGGTAGGCATCGAGATCCTTGGGAGGAATGAATAATTACATGGGTTTGGTATGACTGTGCGAGCCAGTTAAGCGCGTTTTTCTGTCAGACAGAAAATGGAGGGTGCAGTTTCACCGGTGCCCCACACTGGGGCAGCTGGCGGGAAATCTGGTGACATTGGAGCAATACTATGGTGGGCGATTAGGTTTTACATTATTAACTGTAAAAATTACTCAGAAAGTTACGCCAAGTGGAAAGAGGATTTCATTTTATGATATTGAAATCATAGCCTTGAAGTAGTATGGCTAGCAGGAAAGGCGTCCATCAGGATCCTCCATATTCCACAAACAGCGGGTGATTTTTGATTTAAAACTACCTTAAATTGTACCACATACAACTTGAGTCTGGAGTGTTTGAATGCTCAGATCACCACTAGGAATTCTTTCTCGCTGACTGTTTAAATTTCCTCTACTTTTCTGAACACCTTGAAATAGCATTCAGTCAGGTGGTCCATCCCATTTTTGTCTAATTATTCCATTATTTCACTAAGTTCTACGTCACTGGCGTCATTATAGAAGAATATCGTTCTATTGAAATCAGTGTAGGCCAAGACTGGAGTTTCTACAAATCATGCCTTTATTTCCGCATAGCCCTGCTCCTGTTCCAAACCAACTTGGTTTTGTTTCCTTGGTGAGCAGGTATGTGAGAGGTGCTACCAAGTTCATAAAGCGGGGGTTGAACTTTCAGTAATATACCACCAATCTGAGGAACACTTGGATATCACTCATGCTCCTTGGTGGCTTCATAGCCACAATGGATTTCACCTTCTTGTATAAGGCTTGATTACAATAGGGATGATCAAATGCCCCCAGTAAATCTAACTTTCTCTTGAAAAAAATGCACTTGCTCCGTTTCCGCTCAAGATTAGATGTGCGCAGCTAGAAAAACCCATCAAATGTGCTGTATATGCTCTTGTAATGTCTGGTTGAGTATAATAGTGTCATTAAGATAAGTCAGCGCACTGAATAGCTTGAGGTCACTAAAAATATGATCCATCATATGCTGAAAGTTAGAAGGGGCTTGCAGAACCCCTGTGGCATCCTTATGGGCTTAAACAATCCCTTACTACTGATCAGGGCGCATTTCTCCTGATCTTCTGGCAAGAGCTCCATATTCCAGTATCCTCTGGCTAGATACATCACCAAAAAAGTACTTCAAGTCACCTAGGCGTTTCAAAGCATTGTTAATACATGGAAGCAGGTAAGAGTCCTTCTTAGTTAGCTCATTTAAACAGTGGTAGTTCATGAATAATTAATGGGTTCCATCATTTTTGCATACAAACAACAAAGGAGAGGCATATGCACTATTTGATAGTCTGATTAACCCTGCTTCAGCTAGTTTTTAAAAGCCCTTTAGCATAAATTGGCTGTATTTGGCTTTTGAGTGGCGGTAAGGTTTGTATATGAATGGTATAGCAGAACTGGGATCTATTTTGTAACATCGCCCTTGCGGAGGCCATTGTCATTGGATATGATAATAAAGATTTCGCTGAACTCGTCAAACAGCTCGTCAAGCTCCTTCTGTTGTTTGGGGTTCACATCTCCAAACCCAAGATCAACTAAATCGCGTAAGGCATGTACAGATTCAATGTCATGAAAACTAGTCAATTAGGACAGTGCAACAACATGTCAATTTCTACTTTAATTGGTTGTTTTGTGATACATGTCCAAGATGATGCTCAACTCTCCAAAGTAGTTGTGTCATAGAACCTTGGTAGTTCTAGGTTCTTGATTTTAGATCGTGAAATTGTAGACTTCCATAATGGCATCTGTTGGAACCTTCACACTAATTGATAGGGTCATCAGGCGTTGATTCCCTTGTTAAATCTCTATAGTCTTGTTAGCACTCAACAGAAGATCATCTTCTGCACTATCAGTAGGTCATAACTGCTTCACATCCTTCTCAGTAAGGGTGTAATGGATGCGGATAATAGATTGATTCATTTCCATCAAGCACGTCCATTGCTTCCACGCGTTTTCATCATCCTTAATTATCAGTGGAAATTAGTAACTCAAGATGCTTATGGTGCTGGATGTGAAATCAATCTTTGCTCCAAAATCCAGGAGGAACTGTCTCCTGATCAAGAAGTCATAGTGGTTGTCAGAAATTTGACTTGACTGGATGATAAACCTAACAAATTGATTGGTAGACCCTTGGTTATCCACTGAAGTCAAGATGCAAGGATTTAATAATTTAATAGGATTTACTATGGGTTGTAGGAATCCAGATCTCTTGTGCTCACTGGTGCGTACGCTGCTGAATCCCACAAAAGCTTTAATAAAAATTATAATTTAAATGCTAATAAAAACTTTATCTAAGGTTTTTTTTAGAAGTGCGGTGTAGAAATGAAAAGCGATCCCTTCTTGATACCTATTGATTAGTACTTATACTGATTTCGAGGGCAGAGGAAATTTGGGGATAGGTTTGGAATAGCTTCGATGCTTTCCAATTTAGGTAATATGGGCTTTGATCCTATCAGATCTTGAGTAAAGTGAGTTAGTTCTGGTAAAATGGAAGTTGGAGTTTTGGGGCAGAATGTACCCATGCGGTAAGGTTTTGATTTACCACAACTAATCACTGCTAGAGAAATTACTTTCACCTTGGGGAACCTCTGCCACACCTATAAAAGGGGGTGGTCCCCACGTAGGTTCTGTGAAGGACTTTGTTGGGGTTGGGGGAGTGCCTTCCAAAGATTGCCACAAGGTCCATTGTGTGGTCAGAGTAATCTGACCGGTCAATTTTAGATTGAGTGACCATACAGGTTTTGATCTGGTGTTACCCCAATTAATGGGGTTCCACCAAGAATCAGCTAGGGTCTTTTGGCTGATATCATTAACATTTTTATTAAAATTGCCTTTAATGGAATTGGAGAATCGCAGATGGCTGGCATTTCCCTTTTCAGCTTAATTTGACCTAAAACATTCTTAGTTTTCAGCTGCAAGGGCAAATGTCCAACATCACCCCCCTCAAGAATGTTGGAAGAGGGTAGGACTGTAGGAAATGGCCATGTACGCGATTAATGGTGATACAGTAGCTAGATTTTTGATAGAGTACTCATTTCCTCTCTTATAGATGTTGGTGAAGAGACCCTCCCAAATTGATCCAAGCTTACCGTTTCTAGGAGTCATGCAGTCATAGTAGTACAAAACCATGTCGGAAACTTGGAAGATAGGTAGGGGGTTTGGAACTCATTGGCAGCTTGCCCTTATTTTATCACTATTTTTTCTAAATTGGTCATACTTTGGATTAAAGATGAATTATGTGCTGAGCCAATCTTCTCATAACTTTCTCCAGTTCCTCCACTTTAGAAGAGAATACATCCTTAGCTAAGAGGGCAGTTATTCCTGGTTCCTGTCCATACAAGATATAGAATGGAAACATTTTTAAAATCTGGTGATAGCTAATCCGGTATGCCATAAGAGCACTATGTAGATATTGGTCCCAGTGAGGAGGATCAGAGGAGGCTGGTTATCAAATAATGAAAACCAAGGTTCCATTTACTCTTTCCACAGTCCCATTTGTGTAAGGGGTTATACAGAGCTTAGAAAAGTTGTTGTGCTCCCATAGATGTGGCCAGGATTTAGACGACTCTGGAGGTGAAGTTCTTACCATTATTGCAGAGTAGTACATGATGGGCAACCGTGATGGGCAAAGATGTGTTGATGTAAGAAGGTGGCGGTGGCCTTAGCTGTTTGAGCGGGAAGAGCCACGGCTTCAACCCACTTAGTGAAGTTGTAAATAACTACTAGTATAAATCTGTTTCCACTAGTAGAATGAGGAAGGGGACATACTACATCCAAGCTAGTGGTGTGGAACGATTGTTAAGGGGTATTTGGTTGATATTAGTATCTAGACTTGAAACCAGATTGCTTCTTACAAGTAAGGCAGGCTTCCAATACATCAACGATATATTCCATCATTCCATCCCAGTAAAGCCGATCCTTAAGCCACTCATAGGTTTTCTTTGCCCCTCCATGACCTAGGGTGGAATGTACTTCTAAGATAGCAGGTATGCGTTCCGAGGGTCAAAGGTAAGGTAGCCATTTTGTACCCACCTGCTTATACAACTTCCCATCTTCAATTTTAGTGTTACAGGAGTGCCAGGCTAACATATTCTGAATAATCTCATCCTCATACTCCCATTAATTGGAATTCATTAAAAGGTCATTTAACCTATCCAACTCAATATTATCCAAGTGAAGGACTGGTAGCCGAATCAACAAATCAACTTTCATGTGACAGGTTCCAGAACAGTGTTCAATCTTCATGTATTAAGGCTGGAGATTTAGAGCCCACTGAGCTATCCAACCCGTAGGATCTTTCATGTTCTGTAACCACATTATAGATGCATGGTTGGTAACTACAGTGAAGGTGGTTCCATAGAAAAGGGCGGTAGTGTTTTACCACCAACAGAATAGCAGACACTCCTTTTCCATTACAAAGTAGTTTCATTTCGCCTTTGACAGCATCTTATTAAAATATGATACAGGATGATCTACACCGTGTTCATCTAATTGGGCTAAGATGGCCCTAATGGCATAGTCTGAGGCGTCAGTGAACAAGATGAAAGGTTTATTAAAGTCTGGGTGCTATAGGATAGGATGTTGTTGTAGTGATTGCTTCATGTCTCAAAAGCAGCTTTTTGTTCAGCACCTCAATAGAAAGGTGTATTCTTGGTTAATAGCCGGACAAGGGGATCACTGAGTTGGGCAAACTTAGGGATGAACTGATGGTAATACCCCATCATCCCTAGAAATACCTGAATACCCGTAAATTTTTAGGGGGTGGCATTTTTGAGTTGGCTTCGGGCTTGTCCTGCATGGGTTAAATTACTTCTTGAAAAATGGAGTGTCCAAGGAAATTTAATTTCCTCTGGAAGAAGGTACACTTCGAGGACCATCTAGTACTAAAAATTAAAAAAGGTACACCTTGAGGGCTTCAGCTTAATGGTAGAATTACATAACCGTTAGAACACCTCCTTCAAATGATCAATATTTTCGTTAAAGGTTTTTGAGAACACCATGATGTCATCAAGATAGACGATGAAACAAGTTAATTTGAGGAACCTGCAAGATGTGATCCATTGCACGCTGGAAAGAGGCAGGTGCATTGCACAACCCTTGTGGTTTCGTGTGGGTTAAAAGAGACCTTCACTAGAAATAAGAGCGCATTTCTCCTGATCTTGTGGTGAAAGGTCCATTTGCCAATAGCCACTGGCCAAGTCCATGGCGGAGAAAAAGTTAGAGCCAGAGAGTTGGGCCAGGGCATCATCAATTCTAGGGATAATATAACTATCCTTCTTAGTGAGGCTATTTAACCTATGGTAATCCATGACTATCCGACTACCTCCATTTTTTTAATGAGCAAGAGGGGTGAAGACCAAGGGCTTTGTGAGGGAACAAGTAACACCGCGTCTAATAACTTCTGGCGCCCCATCCTTATCTGTTGTTCCTCCACATTTGACTTGCAATAAGGTTTGGACCTAACAGGCTAGACATCACCCAAATCAATGGGGTGGCACCAACCCTTCATGTGGCCATAGTCTGTATACAATTTGAAGAATATATCACTGTAGTTGTCTAACAAAGTATGAACTTTTTCCAACTCCTCTGGGGTCAGCTTATCCGAAATATGAACATTGGGTAAGGTACACACCATGGTGTCCATGGGTAAGCCCAAGTCCGCCATAGAGCCAACGGAGTGGATATGTGTGATGTTCTCTACTGGGAGTAGGAAACCTCTGCCAATCTCCTGGTGTTTCCGTATGATGATATGTTTGCCAGTGAGGTTTCCCAGTATAGTGGTAATAGGCCTCTGGTAGGTGGGGTCTAGCATCCCAGGCAAGATACGAGGATCCAAGGGGTTAACGCCTCAATACTTACAAGGTGTAACAAAAATGGTGTGGGATTTGAAGCGTGATCTTAGAGTCAACCACTCTTTGTTCACCAGAATTATTCACAACTTATCTGCAGCGTAGAAAGGGATACCATCCCCAGCATCCACTGAATCGGGTAATCAGTTTGTGTTGCACCCAGAAGTGGAATGAGGCAAGGTTATAGCCAAAAAGGGGTATTCAGACAGGCAAGAGTATTCATGCTTGCTGAGCTCTTTATTGGATAGGACTAAAGGGACTTCATTTTGAGTAACGAGAGTAACCTTACTTCAGGTTGATTATTCCCTTATACTCAATCATAAACTGAGTGCCGATGAGCATATAATATGCATTATTGTCCAAAGCCACAGCAGGGGCTGATAGGATAAGCTTCCTAATTTGAATGGGAAGAGAAGAGTAGGCCCCTATAGCATGGGTATTGGTGGGGCCAGAGATTCCAAATTCTTGCGTATACTCCAAGTCAGGCGCTAGCTTTATCTTCTATATAAGCTTAGTGGAGATCACGTTCACTGGGGAGCCAGTGTCCATGATGGCTAGTATCTGGGCCTTTAAATGACCACTTCAACCTTAGTGAGAGTTTCCCCAAATTTAGGTGACAAAGTTAAGACCTCCTTGAGCTGGAAGGTGGAGGTTAGCTTTCTAGAGGTCTCAGGGTATCTATCCATGATGGAATTTTGTGGGATGAACCTGCTGAAGAGGGCGTAGCGAGCCAGCTAAGAATTGGTCTCCATCGCTAGCAGTGTCAATAATCATTGTACCTCTAAGTTTTTGGGCTGAGGTACGGTTCCTCAGGTATGGTGGTCTCGTCTACTTCTCCAGCGTTTAAATGATCATGCACATCTATCTCTGCAGAAGCTCCCAATATGTAGTAACCAACGTCATCGTAACCCCCCTCAGATTCCTCCCCCATTTTTTCTCAACAATAGGAAAGGCCGCGATGGAGGTAGGAGATATGGCTACAGAGGATTGGGTAGCCTTAGGGGCCACATTTAACAGCTTAACTGGAGGGATATGCACAGCAGCTTTAGTAAACTTGTGCGGGCGTATGGTTATTACAACCTTACAGGTGTAAGTCGTGGGGACCAACCCTTGCAACTGGATAGGGATCAGCATCCATTCTGGATGAAAAGGGGCACCAAGGCTCCAGTGGACCCTCTGTCACAGCTGGGCGACCTAGCCATGTGATAGATGAGCGCTGGGTGACTGCTTTTCCACCCAAAGTTATCCCACTCCCACCACTTCCCCCTCTTCAACCCTGGTAAGTTTGATAGAAGGGGTCTTCAGGGAGATTGCACACATCAGGGGGCATGGAGAGGCCCTCGGGACCACCCACTTTCCAGACAAACCATATCCAAATTTTGGAAAATGGCAATTCCCAACATCGGAGCCTGGCTGGCAAATTCTGGACTAGGGAAGCTGGTCTGGACTGGCCTGCTCCGGAAATCAGATTGGGATACAGGTCAGATCTTGAACCTGGGTCCGAATGACTTGGACCATCTGCCTCAATGCTCTAAAATGGATCCATGGAGTTCAGATTGCATAAGTAGTCCAATCGAGGGATTGTCTCAAATTGAGAATAATCTGATTCAAGGACCCCTGCTTCCTGGGACAAATCTGGACTACCCAAACCATGCAAGCAGGCTGACTCAGGTCACCAGGACCTGGATCAGTAGTACTAACTTGGTTTGGCCTAAGAATCTGGGAAAGTTTACAAAAGTTTTCCTGATTTTGCTGTAATCTGGAGCAGCTCTCTACCCCCTCTGAGCCAGCCAACCAAATCCCATCACCAACCCCCAAAAGACCAATCTCTCAATACCTAACCACATGCATTCAGCCCACTTCTTAGGGCAACTGCCCCAGCTGGGTACAGTTGCAAGTTCATTCTCTTCCTTTTTCATTTAATAAAAATAAATTCCCCACCTAGCTTGCCACGGCCTCTGTCTACCTCTTTAATTTTCTAAAAGTTCCACCAAAAGATCCAACAAAATGTGCCATCGCCCAAGTCCTACTGCCAATGTTCACTGACTGAGTTATCCAGTCACTCTATCCCACCATGTGGCAGCAGATCATAAACGCGATAATCCGCCTCACCCCAATGACAAAACCGCTGCTTCGTTCATTTTTGTGCATCCATTTAATGGAGACCCTTCCATCCGTTCAGTCACCAAGTCCTTTGAAACTGCTCCCCAGCTAGAGCAGCACCCAGGTGCCCCTGCCCCGCCACTTGTGGACATGGCTTCCATAGTCGCCTCAGCCACCGCTGGCACAGCTCACCAGCAGGACCTAGAGCGCCCCCTCCCTGGAAAGCTAAGTCCCAGCTCCTCTCATGGGTCTTACCATACCTCCGCTCACATTTATAATCACATGGGGGCCTCTGTGCCATCCCTCACTGGCACGCAAGCCCCCCTATCCAAATCTGAAGGCCAGCAACCACAAACCCTGGAGGAGTCTTCATCCTCCCTGCCTCTCCCGCCCTTGGGGGTTGCCCCTGCAAGACTCGCGGTTGCCCCCAATGCAACCATCTGGTTTGCCTTGGGGGGCCTTTGGTACGTTACTGATTTTTTACTTTCCTCACGTCTTATAGAACCCCACTTTTAATAGTCACTCGGATCTCTATGCCTTTGGCATTCTGGGGCCTCCACTGGGTTCCTGCGCACCCTGACTAGGAGTCTATTCTAGTTCTTCTTAGCCTAATATGTTACAACAGGGCTTAGATTCAGTAGAAGGAGCTATAACCTTTTTAAGTCATACTGAGGGAGCAGGCTTTGTAGGGAGGATAGGCACAGGTGAGCGCAAATTCAACTATGCAACAGGCTTTAGTCCTCAATGGTGAGAGCTGAAGATGTCACCTCAGCTTCTTCAGGAGTTCCACATGAATAGAAATTGGCAACATTTACTAAAGCCTCCTTTAGATTACGGATGTTTTTGAAATGACGTTTTACTGAGAGGATATGTCTATCTAGAGAGGTAAAGAGGCTAGCTCAATTAAAAGGACGGTGATAGCATCATCAAGGGTAAGCATGTTAGAGGTGGACAACCTTTGCACAGCGAGGTAAAAGCGGTCAGCAAGGGCAATGGTTGATTCACCTTCAAACATACTAAGGCGCATAAAGGACTGTTTTTCCCTGTGTAGACTCTGTTGTGATCCAAATTCAACCAAAAGGGCCTCCTTCACCTCTGCCCAAGTGTACGAAGGGTTCAGGCTAGGGACTATCATCTCTTGCTCTAGACGGCTTAAACAAGGAAGATGTGTTGCACTTTTTGCTTGTCCGTTGCACCATCCATGGCAGCTTAGTAAACATACAAAAAGGTAGCAATACTCCCTTCATCAGTGATATACTTGTCATTAAACAATGTTTTAGAGGGCGCTGCTCAAGTTCAGTGAGTCGGGATGGAGCGCTGGTTATTTGCTTTTCCAGAGCAACTACACGTGATTCCATGTGAAGAGGAAATTAGGAGGGTTATACATGATTGTAGCCTCCTTTTTGATGATTTTTTATTGTACTGGGGCCTCATGTGGTGAGCACTAATTTGCAGGAATCCAGCTCTCTTGTGCTCGCTGATGCGTACGCTGCTGGATCCCACAAAAGCTTTAATAAAAATTATAATTTAAACGCTAATAAAAATTTGATTTTTAAGGTTTTATTAGGAGTGTGGGGTAGAAAATGAAAAGCAATCCCTTCCTGATATTTGACAATTAGTATTTATACTGATTTAGAGGGCTGGAGGGAATTTAGAGATAGGTTTGAGATAGCTTTGATGCTTTCAAATTTAGGTAATATGGGGATTGATCTTATCAGATCTTGAGTAAAGTGAGTTAATTCTGGTAAAATGGAAGTTGAAGTTTTGGGGCAGAATGTACCCATGCGGCAAGGGTTTTAATGTACTGCTACCAATCACAACTAGAGAAATTACTTTCACCTTGGGGAACCTCTGCCACACTTATAAAAGGGGTGGCCCCCGCGTAGGTGTTGTGAAGGACTTGGTGATGGTTGAGGGAGTACCTTTCGCCTGTTGCCCTAAAGTCCATCATGCGGTCAGTGGAATCTGATCGTTCAATTTTAAAGTTAGTGCCCATGCAGGTTTTGAACTGGTGTTACCCCAATCAATGGGGTTCCACCGAGAATTGGCCAGGGTATTTTGGCTGATATCATCAAAATTTTCATTAAAATTGCTCTTAATAACATCGGAGAATCACAAATGGCTGACATTTCCCCTTTTCAGCTGATATACCCTAAAACATTCTTAGTTTTCAGCTGCAAGGGCAAATGTCCAACATGGGTCGCTGATAGGCAATCTGACCTCAGCCAAATATGGGAATTCCGCCAGAACCTCCAATTACAAGATGAATATGATGAAAATTAAGAAAGATGAGTAGCTGAGCAGATGGACTGGAAAGTATACAAAGAGATGAGCATAAAATGAGAGATGAAGAAGGAAGGAAAGGAGTTGTTTAGTCAGTAGCTGTAGAGCTATTCTGTGGGGTAAATAATCTGAAGGTTCACCGGTAGTAAGATTCTGTTGAATAATAAAGAATGTGGCCATCAGATCTCTTTGTATCCATTTTTAACAGTTTGTTGTATACTTAAGGGAAAGCAATTAGTACATCGCTCTCTCCTTATATCAGTAGGTGTGAACACCTTTGGAATTTTTCATCAGATTGTATTGTATTCTGTTGGATTTCAAACAGTGGTCTTTGTCTAAAGCCAATGCTGGTGCCATTAGGACCATGCGCCCAAAGCATGAAGGTAACAATAATAATCTCCTAGGGCATGGGTAATCTCTGGTCATGAGGTGTGATGTTTCCGCTTTAATTGATATCAGGCATGAACTTCAGCTTTTTCAAGAATCTAGAGGATATGATGTTGAGTGAGCCCAGTGCCCAGTACATCTAATATGAGAACTTTATGGATAATCACTTCTACTTTCATCAAACTTAAGCCAAAGATCTTCTAGTGGTCAACAAATCTGTAGTAGATTCTCAAAAATGTCTAAGAGCAGCAGCGCTCATTGTACTTCTAAAACTATCTTAACCATCTGGTTCCAAGTGCTTGAAGGTAGCCATAACCAACTGCTCACCTTCCTCAAGTAAGTTATCGATCTGGGTAGGCTATTTCGCTTGATAGGTATTTATAACTTTATTTGAGTCTGTCAATGTCGTGGACTCTTAATCTAGCAGACACAGTCATCGTGTTAGGTTCCCCTAACTCATGGTATCCTGCACTGGCTAAATTGGCACCCTCATGATTGTCTTCACCATCATTATAGAGATCCACCCAATCTACAGCGTTGAGGGTATCCTATTTGGGGGTGGTGTCCTTCTTTTCAACGGTGAGTAATGAAAAAATTAGTAAAGGTGCCCAGGTTGATGGCACTTATTGTAGGTTAACTCTTAAAGAGGCAATCACTATGAGGTCTAGACTCTTTTTCTTTGATTTATCGCACTTTTCATTAGTGACATAGATGTCCTTTAATAACTCTTTGATAGTGTTTATTTTGCCTTGTGTTTAGTTTTTACATCCCATTTATAGTGAGTAAAGCTCCTTTAAAAGACAATAGGGACGTCGCACTCTTCAACACTAGAATCATATGCGTCTTTAGGTTGTGATGCATCTATATTGATCTCAGAAAAACAGTTTTTACGGTAGTTTTATTTATAGTTCCTGTAGTTCACAATTGTTGAGCCTTGATATAGTAGCAAGAGGAATAGCTTGCTACTGATTCATTGTTGCCATTTTCATATAGAGTAAATCTTGCTTTATGTTTTGGAAGTCTTGTTTAATAACAAACTTAAAAACTAGGGTACAAATCACTTTAATCCAAGATAGTCTAGGTTGTAGGCTCCTGCTAAGGATCTCCTGATCCTCATGACTCATAAATTATTGAATGCGGTGAGCCTTTTGGTAATTGCTAGCACTATTCATGCTGTCCTCATACATCTGGAGGAAACTATCAATTGTTCTTACTACAGATATATACATGTTCTTAAACTCCAGTTATGAAATTAGGATCTTCTCTAAACAGGGTCAGTGTGCATAATGGTCAGTTGTGTGGCAGTTTTGACAGGTCTTGTGACAGTCTGTTGAGCGTCTCATACATATGCTTTAATAAATTTGATGTTGAGTAGAAGTAGGTTTTGATATAGTAGGCAGTTGTGCCTTCAAATCGTCTATACTCTTGTCCATAGCAAACAGCATATTGTTGTTCTGTTCCAAGCACTATCCATACTCTTTTAAAGTGCAAAATGTTTTCTCCGTTCTCCTTCTTAAGAAATAATAGTTTGATCTCTAGATTCTTTATGCTTATTTCCATTTATTATAGTTAAAGATCTCTCACAATAGGCATAGAGGCAATTTTTGCTCTTATTGCGATCTCAATTATGCGCTCAAAATGTTTATGCATATCATGTATTTCTAACTCAATGGTACGGAGACTTTAATAGATTATATCCTTCTCATCAGGAGCTCAGAAAATACTCCCTATGATAAACTCCAATATCTGCTTCATCATTGTAAATTTCATAAGAATCAAAATGATTTTCACACAGGCCTAAAGATGATGTTCCTATGGTGAACACCACAATCAGCTCAGCACCCTCAGCTTACTTAAAATGTGAGGCTGACTCATCGCTCATGGCCTACTACGCGAAGATTAATAAACAGATAACCTTTGATTAGATCTTTTTTTCATAGATCAAGTTCCCCTATGATGAAACCTATTGTAGCATCAATCTCTTTAGTAAACTGTTCTCACCCTTGGCATATCTCTTATTGACACTCTCTGACATGTTTGTTATATGTTGGCCCTTAGGACTCAGAAGAAGCCTATCCAACCTCTCCCTGAGCAGCTCAGCTCTAAGTTATATGCAATATAGAGTGTCATGTTCAAACAAAGAAGATCTCAGACTGGTTACTGTATTATACTCAATTACTAATCCAGAATTTATACTGACAATTGTTCACTTAAACTAATATAAGTGAAATATTAAGATAAAATTGAGATCCTGTGGAAAGTTTTTTTATTCAAGTAAAAAAGTGAAGTATGTTATACTTCTAAAGAAAAATAAATAAAATATAGAGTTGATAATTATAAAATATTTGTAAAATTGAGTAGTGATTTTAGGGTTTTAAGATTCTCTAATGAGACGGTATATAATTGCTGCTTGTGATACTTAGCTAATTGGCTTAATTCTTGTATGGTCGTGCTCCTTCTTGTAGCACTTGCCCCTGAACCTGGATGTCCAGGGGCCTTTCTTCTGTCCTCACTTTTGGGTTATGGGCGGTAGCCTCTTCTTTGGTTGTGGCTTGATTTTAAGCTTTATTAATGTGTTTTTTGACATTTGGTTCATGTAATGCAATCCTTTTCTTTCGCCTCAGATTGTGTTTTTGAGTGACTTTAAAAGTAGTTGTTGTCCATATTTTTAGTAATAATCCTTTGAGAGCCTCAATCATTATCAATGGTGTAATTTGTTCAAATAATTATTTTATCATCAGTGAGTTAGAAAATTATTTAAGCCCCCTGAAGGTATAAAAAGGGGTCAACTTTCATAGTGATCTTGGGTGACGTCATCATCTTTATTAAACATATTATCTAAAGCCTCAAGGTGTAAAGTATAATAAGTAACATCACTATTATTGTAGGGTAGAATTCTTGCCCTGCCCATATATAAAAGAGGCTCTTCATCTCCATCCGCAGTGGGTAAGTTGCCTGAACTTCTACTGGGAATTAATGTGAACTATGCTTATTCCTTTAGATGATGATGATCCACTGGTATGCTAGCAGACTAATCCATGACATTAGTCTTCATATTTGTGTCATTTATAGAGGAGAAGTAATTACTATACTTGTAAACAACCATCTTGTAGATAAAATAATATATTCAGGACTATAAATGCATTCAGAAAATAGTATTAAGCTCTAAAACGCTTCAGTGGATTTCAACTAAGGTGATTATACCAAACTTTACTTCAATCACAATTTAAGAACCTAATAACATCAACTTATCATCTGAGATTGATTACATTGAAATTAAAGTTTTTTTCTATTTATTATAAAATTTGATAAAAGAATTGCAGCCCTAGAAAACCTTTTTTAAAGGTGTATATAACAGAATAAAAACTAAAATATACTTATTTTTAGATAGTAAATCTAGACTGCTTTTCTTTCTCATAACAATCACTTTAGTTACTATAATTTGATATAAACAGCAAATTTGGATAATCACACACAGGAAAGATGGGCGACTTTGATAACAAAAATAATACAATATGGGTGAGCGTCGCAGCAAGCGGTGCGCTTAATGATGCAACTAAGGGCAAGAAACGCCCTGGAGGGGGACCAGGAACCCAATCTGCAAAGAAATGCAAACTCAGACACCATCTGGGTTTATGGTATTTACTGTAAAGCATGCGCAATACATGTACATTCAATTCAACCAACCTTTGTCAAAGGTGGAACACGGGATCAGACTCTTCCTTGGGGATGAGTCACCAACCCTGTGGGAGAAAACATGTGAGGCACAGCCCTTACTTTTCCCTCACGCGGTGTACGTAGCCACCAACAACATGGGCTGCGGCTGGATCAATATTGGTTTTGAAACAGCCAATGAAGCTGATGCCGCAGCAAAAATCTGCATGGAAATTGCTCTCCCTGAGGGCAAAAAAATTGTGTGCACCGCGCGCACCAGATGGAACAAAGCAAAAACTTTGTTCATCTCCTTTGACTCACTCCCTACCAACCTTCCTCATAAGGTAATTGAGGAGGAGCTCCGCAAAGGTCTTGTGGCCTATGGAGAAATCCAACAACTTGAATTACAGCGATTTTGCTAAAATGCCCGACCTGTGCACGGGCAAAGCTATCGCTGTAATCAACCCCTTCCAAGAAGTGGAAGAGGATTTATCTAGAATTCCCCGCGCAGCAGAATTTTACTTTGCAGATGGGGGCCAGTCAGCTGCATTCCGAGTTACACTGGTTGTGCACCACCCATTTGCAACCACTGTGGCTCACTGGGCCACAAGGAACATGCATGCCCTGTAAAAGAGGGCTTAATGGAAAATGATTTTGTGAAGAAGCTATGGACGAAGATAATAAAAACTTCGCCAAAATGACTGATGGCCACCATCCATTCCGCTGGGGTGAAGATGGACTATACTCCATCGTGGACCCAATTACAAGTAAACAGCGTAAAGCAGCACAAAAAGCCCACAAGAGAGCAGAGGCTGAAGCGGCGGCACACGCAGAATCCGCCATTAACCACGGACAAATTCAGGAGGATATTTCAGATATTCACCAAACCAACCAATCAGAACAATATGCCCAGGTCAAAAATTTTCACAGTAACCAGACTGAGCCACAAAGCGTCATCAGTCATGCACATACTGAGGAACAATGCAACCGCAATTTGGGTGAAAATGCGATTCACAATGCAACAAAGTTGAACCTCAAAAATATAAAATCCAATCAACAAACCGCATCAAATCAACATGAGACCTGTGCAAGAAAAGTTGATGCAAATGCAAAAAACCGCAATTCCCTTGAATCATTGGGTCAGATCAAGGGAACCAACAATGGCAGTGAAAGAGTTGGAGTACAGACGTGGAGCATGGCCAAAATGAACCGCGGTGGGATAGGACCAGAGGGTCCTCCCAACCGCTCCTGAGGCGCCACGGGCACCTCAGTGTCAATAGGGATGTTAAATATTGCGGGAGCCAGGGCTCATACATCCCAAGCCAAAAAGCTGGCATTCCTGCGAAAACCTCTTGTAGACATCTTGGCCATCCAAGAAACCCACTGCCCACAAGGGGAAGAAGAATTTTGGTCAACCAGGGTCGCACCATCACAATCAGTATGGACATCTCACTGTGGGGTGATAGTCCAAAACAACAAGAAATTTAAAATTACAAATTCATCATTACACTTGCACGGTCAAGTCCTGGTAGCAACAATCACATGCCAAGATGAAATAATTTCGTTAGCATGAATCTACGCACCGTGCACTGCAACTGAGAGAAATTTTTTTTTGAAAAGGATTTCTACCCTTACCCTCCCACCAGATATCATCATGTTAGGCAATTTCAACTGCTAGGATAACCCCAATATAGATTGATGGCCTAATCCCAGGGGATACCCACCTGGACACATTGAATATCGCACAATGAAGGCATCTCTTGGCTTACAGGATGCTCTTCCTCCCAATTCACCAATCCTTCCCACATATGACAAGACCCAACCTACGTGAGGGACTGCTCATATCAATGAGTCGTATTGACCACATCCTCATCCCACAATCCCACCACTCGAGAATCTCTAAATTTACAACAAAAAAGATCAATTTTTCTGATCACCGATTAGTTATGGTGCAGTTAGCGCCAACCCAATCCCACACACAGGTGTCGCCTTGGAGAAAGCTTCACCCAGAAAATATAAGATTGCCTGAGATATCTGACTGGGTTGAAAACAAGGCTACAAACCCAGAATTCACAGCCCCATTCACTTCAGATCCCATTGGAACATGGGAAAGTTTCAAAAAAGATTTAATCAACAAAACCCGACATATTGCATCACGCAAGTACACCGCGGACACAGCCACAATCAAGCGTACCTTGGCAGAACTAGACCAACTGGAAATAAATACTCTGAGATCTGGCTATAGCCCTAATTGGGGACGCAAATGGGCAGAAATTTCAGCCTGACTTAACAATCTCATCTTTGAACACCAACACAGAATCAAAGTATTGAACAAAGGTAAGTTCATAAAGGAAGGTGAAACCTGTTTGACATACTTTTTCCGCCAATTCCACTCCCGCGGAAACCAGCCCACGTGCACACAGGTCCACAAGACCAACGGCACTGTGGCAACTGACCCTAAGGAGGTCAAGGCGGAAGTACACCGCTATTACACCGAATTATATCGCGATATGCCAACAGATCCACAAAAAATTAAAGAATTTATTCAAACTGCCAAGATACAAAGTACACCACCAGATTACAATATACTATCCTTTATCACACGGGAGGAGCTTTGGGAAACAATTCGCGGTGCACCACGTAGGAAATGCCCAGGGCCTGATGGAATACCCTACGAATTTTACAAAAAATATTTTCAACAAAACGCCCCCCTCCTATTGGCGTCAATGAACCAGAGTTTGTTGGAAACATGCCTATTACCAGGAGGCCATGAATCTTACGTTATAACCTTGTATAAAAAGGGTGACAAGCTGGACCTGGCCAACTGGCGCCCAATTGCACTCTCCAACACTGACACAATAATTCTAAAAAAATTCTAGCAGCTAGATTAGGCGCAATTGCATCTGACGTCCTATCACCCAACCAGTTTGGGTTTATACCAGGGCGTTCAATATGGAACAACATTCACCCTGTTTCAAATATTTGCCAATCCAAAGATACTGGTGCCCTGGTCTTCTTGGATCAGGAAAAGGCGTATGACCGTGTTAGCTGGCCATACCTAAAAGAATGTCTACATGCCTTCAAACTCCCACCAAGATTCATAAAATGGGCGATGCTCCTAACAGAATCTGCAACCATGGCTGTATGCGGCCCCAGATTCCTAACAAACAAGATTAAACCACACAGAGGGCTCAAACAAGGGGATCCCCTCAGCCCACTGCTATACAATTTCAGCTTTGACCCGCTCCTATGAGTAACTGACTCACGTCTCATGGGGATAACCGCACAAGGACAACCAATAGTCAAGATACTGGCCTTTGCAGATGACTGCGTAGCAGGTATAGCAAACAATGAAGATGCCCAACAGCTGGAACACACTCTAGAGGAATACTCCAAGGTGAGCAATGCATCGCTCAACAAAAGGAAGACAGAAATTATCCTCTTGGGCAAATACACAAACAATTGGGCCACAACATCAGAACCTCACACCAACACATAATGAAAAAACCCAATTATATTACCCTTTGCAACAACTCCCACCACCACTCCTGTCCGACACCTTGGAATCTGGCTAGAATCAGGGGGATATGCTAATGAGACAATGGAAAGTAACCTGTTACAACGGGTATCCAAACGCGTCGCCTCCCTCAAGGGAAGAACCCCAGGATTAACAGGACGAGTTACAGTTGCTAACTCGCTCATCCTCCCAATACTGTGGTACCAGGCCCATGCGATAGCCTTCTCACCTACCTTTATAACCTCAATTCGCGCGCTTATCCAGGGCTGGCTGTGGCCTGGCTCTCACCCTCCTATACGGATGGAAACACTATTTGGCCCACGCTTAAGCGGAGGCATGGGACTAATAGATTTTGAGAGCCATGCCAATCACATCCTAGGTACCTGGATATAGGAAATCCTTGCTCCAGATCTCCCGCAATAACATTGGTCCAGAGCAGCAAGAACTAACTTTGCACAGGCGCTCAAATTAACCAACCCACATGGTCCACCCAGACTACTTTCATACCTTGCCAAGCACCCTACTGCAACGGGTCCACATGGAACCTCCCCTCATTTCAAACATATCCTTCAAACTATCCGCCATATGGGATGGACCATAGAGAACATGGGTACTATACAGGGAAGGATACGACCCAGCCCCCAATTCAAATTAAGAAACCCAGAAAACCACCCCCAGAGGGATATGCTCGCAACAACCCCAAGCATAGCTAGGATAGAATACCTAGATATACTGGAAATTCCCTATGATTTAACCACACAGAAGGCAATGTGGAAAATGACACACCACCCACTCCTACAACCAAGGATAAGAGCAAATGCCTGGCGCTGTTTGAGAAGGACCTATAGGATGGCAGACCGCTCCAACTCCCTCCACACAACATGTATGTGGAGGGGAGGGATCCCTACATCACCACCTAGAAACATGCCCCCCAACCAAAGCTATATGGCAGGAATTTGAACGCCTGCTCAAGATTCAAAATGAACAGGAATTCTCAATATCAAGGAGTATCTTTGCACTCCAGATCGATTCACCAATCCCATCTACACTCCGCTCCCTAATAATACCCATTGCAATGTGGGCAATACACACAATTGCATTAGATGCGTTCAAGGGCACGGTCCCAACCATTCATGGGATTATTAACAGATTCCATGTCCACTTACTAGAGCACTTCCAAGCCTGGCTCTATGGATATATGAGACCAAGACAAAAAGCGCTCATAGAATCATGGTTCCCACTCTGGTTCCTCCACACAGACCCTTTCCTTCACACCTGCTCCATAGCAGGGGAAACCCCCTCGGAGTAGTGCACCAAATCCCCTACCTGGCAGTCCCGCTGGCAACAGGGGTAACTTGAGTACCATGGGGTGCCCAATTTTTATATTTCTTAGTTATTCTCTTAGTTTCACATATATTTGGAAATGTCTGTACCCTGGTCAGCTTACCTCGGTTAAATTAAAATAGATAGTAAATCTAGTCATGGTTACTAGTAACCATGATAATAGAATCTGTGAGGTAAACGTGTATTGCTATATCAAAACTAATTTTTTATGAATTAACTTTCTATTGCTATTTATTTGGTTTTTGGGCTTGAGTTTCAACTTTAGAACTTAAGCTCAAGAGTAAAAGATAAATATGTTTACTTATTAATTGTCTGTTTTTGAAGACCTAGAATTAGAAAGCTTTAAAAACCATATAATTCAATAATATGTATATTAATACTAATTTTGTCCTCATTATATTGATTCAAGGGAAAAACATGCAAAGATCAATAGCTTTTTAGAATATTAAGTATAATAAAAACAAAAGTTTAGATTTTTTTATAATAGGTGGCACAGCTAATCAAAAAGAGGTTTCTAACGCCCCTGATGCGCCATAAACTATATGAAATGTCATATAAACCAAATAAGCAGATAATAAATTTAAAGTAAAATATATTGTTCATGCAGACTCATCAGCATTATAGAGCAGGTGTATACCTTGCAATTTTTAACTATCTAGGAAACTAAGTCACAGAATTTTTAGATAGATCCATGGGTCTACCATTGCGTTGATATTTTCTCAATTGATGAGTTTAATTTATTGACCTATGGTACATTCCCCTCCTCAAACCCCTCTTTAATATTACTAACATTCTACTAACATTAGGCTGGACTGAAAAATGGTTAAGTCTCAACTAACTTATCAAGCAATCAATAAGATCCGTTATAATCTGAAGCCATTTTTAAAGGCTTTTACTGCTTAAATTTCCGATGACAGAGGCCGTTATATACTCCTAACTGACAAAACAATTTAACAGCTGGCCACCATGATGTCAGAGGATGCAAAAATATAGCAATTAGTCCATAAGACCAAGCACATGACGTCACAGACAATTCCTCAGAGGAACCCCCTTCTATACCTTGGGTAACCTCATAATTGTGGAGGAATCATGAAAACCACATTCAAAGAGGTTTCCATATTTTTAAATAGTTGAATAATACACAATACTAAAATGGGAAGTAAATTAATTTTTCAAACTCCATCAGTCAAGACAACAGTTTTACTCATACAGCTATAAGGGCCACAAGGGTCACAAAACAACAAGAGACACTGGTGAACTAAGATCAGCAGCCATTCATTCACAACCAGGATAATATTCCACATCATAATTTACAAAAAAGCCCAGAAGATCCCAAAGTAGACAAGGAAATGGACTCCACTGGCCCTGTAACTTAGTACAATTGCATAATCACCTTATGAGAAGAAGTTAATTAAATATAATTAAGTCTTGCTTTATGCAGCTTAAACTCCTTAAGAACTTTATATACCTTCTAATTTTATACAATGAAATATCTTCTTTCACAGAATCTGCCTTAATTGTTTTTAATTGATGCTGGTAATGGTAGGAGTTGAGATTGTTGGCCGGAGATATGGCTCTTTTTGATATCATTTATTATGATTTATTAATCAAGAATTGATGCCAATTATTTTCTAATTTATAGGGTTTTGACTACTTAGTTCAATGAAAATAATGGATTACCATATGTTGGGTAATTTTTTTATTCTCAATATCACTTTGTACAGACTTTAATCAAGAAAAAGCATTTAACTTTCCTCTGCCATCTGGACACAACCATTTCCCAAAAAATGTCCGTGGATTCACCGCCTGCTGCTCCAATGTGGTGTAGCAGAGCTCCACTGCCTAACGTTTTCTGCCCTGCGGGCAAATGCATTTGCATGGGGTCAAATAGCTCACCATCTTCTTCAGGCATTTTTGTCCCCCCATGGGACTTAAAGCTCCACCTGGCGTGCATCCACCTTTCTCACCCCCATCCTGTCACCCTCCTTTGTTCCAATATCTGATTCTGCCTAAGAGTCAACTATGGGCTTTTGTCCTTGTATGCTGACAAGGCAATTATCAGTGTATCCACAGCTGCATTTGCACCGGCTGGCTTTATCAATTTCCACCCATTTAAGGGCTACTTTGATATTAGCTTCCAAAGGGAGTAGGATGCTGTGGGAGCTTCTACTCCCATAATTTACAAAAACACTCCTATCCTTTTACCCAAACTCGCTTCCTTCAGACAACACATTGGTGGTGTCCTTCACATTACTCTCATCTCAACTACCACCCCAGTTATTATATGATAAGTTGATGGTGGGGCTTCTGGTGTATGGGACACAGCCCAACCTTGTCTTCACCGTTCCTTCTGGAGAAGAGAGCCTTGCTTCTCCTCACGCCAAAGCCACCATAATCCCACACCACCTTTCCATAGACCAACAAATTCACAATGCTCATATTGATGCAGCGCCTGAGAATTTCTTTTGAGTTAGAATGGATAATGATTGGCAAATTTGTCCCCATTGGTTTGGACTCAACCATTTTTAAAACCTTCCCCAAGACACTTCCTCTTGTGTGGCCTATAAGCCATATTCAATGGATTCCAAATGGGGCGTTTTGTTACCCCCTCAAGCTCAATGTTCTCGTTTAATGGGCCATAGTGAGAAATTGGCCTCCACCAAACTCACCCACATTAACCCACACAATTTTACCCACACCAATCTGAACCAGGCCTGGACCACCATTTAAACCCAAACAGCCCATTCGACTTCTGCCCACCTAAAATCTCCATCCACTATTTCCATGAACCAAAATCCATGGAAATTATTGGTTGAGATTGATGAATAAAGTAACGTTGTCACCAATGAGGACTCTGGTGAACCTCTAAGCCTGTTCAATTGTGTTTTGGCTGATTTTTAAAATTCTAATCTTTGACAAATACCCATACCCTATGCAATTCATTCCTTAACCCAAAGCCATCCCCTACTAAAGTGACTACCAGCTCGCCTTAGCAGCGGTGGCCTCACCCCATTGCCCAACCCTACATAAAGTGGTGTCCCAATCCATTTCTCAATTCCACCAGAGGCTGAGCATAGTCAAGTTTCCCATAGTTTCCCCAAAAGAGTACAGGAGAAAATCAAAAAATTGGCCACTGAAGCCATTAATGCGGTCATGCATGTGGCATAATTAGCAGATTTTGACCTATCTGCAAAAATCACCTGAAAAAGTCTCACCTTGTTTTCCCAACTTCCTAAAGCCCACATTCAAGCTGAACAATGAGTTGCGGAATTTGTTGAAGTTGTCTACCAAGCTGATCTTGAGGAAGGTAACCAACTTTTCGTCCACCTACACCCCCACCATGCTGATTCCCCCATACCCTGGCTCTCCGCTTTTATCCATTTCTACGACTTCAATGAGGATAACCAGTCAAATATGTCTGTAGAAGCACTGCCCAACCCCCTCACCCTCTGCCATAGTAGGTTGGCAGTAATTTGCTCCTCGTCTGGTTGGAATTTTATTATGGCTTTGGTTTTTTGGTTGGTTTTTGTTATTGATCAATTCAAATCTTTCATTCAGTTCTTTTGCTCATTAAGTATAGGTAATGTCAGTGCCTTGATCAGCCTACCCTAAAATAAAAATTTAAACTTTAAAATTTTAAACCATATTATAAGCATCCTTGCTGAATAAAATGCAGCTGGTTCAACTTTTTGAGTTCAGTGAATCAAGGCGGTTTGAGTTAATTACATCATGTAACCTTGACTACTTAACTTTGTTCAACTTTCAAGAGTTCAGTGGATCTTAGCGGTTTATTAAAAGAGGCAATCAATTCATCTGATTTACTCAATTAGCCTGCTTCTACTTTTGGTTGTTTCAGTCTTGATTTAACTCATTAAAATGAGTTCTCAAAATCTAATGATTCCTAAAGCATCTAAATAAATTGCCAATATATTTTTAAGGATAATCTAATGATGATCTTCAATCATGCTCCAACCAATTGAGTTGCGCTATTTTAATATGAATCACATATGTTTAAGAAATTTATCCAACCTAATGCTGAGGATTAATCTCTAACTAATATTTTGGTTTCATAGGATTTACCATCAACTAATGATTAGGATCAATCATCAACTTATTTAGTTTAAAAATTTAACTTTTACTAATGCTGAGTATAAATCTATAATTTTTTAATTTAATATGATTTACTGGCAGCTAATGCTGAAAATCTACAATTAATGTTTTATTAAGGATTTCAGTGGACAATGTCATGTTTTATATTTATGATTGCCAGCAAACGTTGCCAAGGATTCTCAAGCTAGGGTTATGTAATAAACTTATTTTGACTGGATGATAAGCCCTAGGTCATTATGATGGAATGAATGGGATCTGTTGAGATTTGATATGAGTAATGGTAATTTGAGTGCCTCAAAATGAGGTGATATTGGGTTGTTGGGAAATTGTCTCAGATTAGGCAATTGGGAAATTTACAAATAAAGAATTGATGGAACCAATGAGATGTGGTGAATTAAATTACTAAGCCATAGAAGCGGTAGCATCTGAAGTCACTACAATACTGGTGAGACGAGATGATCAAGAATAAGAAGTTGTTAAGTAAGTTAGAGTAAGTGGAATAGGAAGAATCTGCTATATCAAGTATATTAAATAAAAGAAGTTGTGGGAGCAAATGCTCCATATTTATTTATAAAGTTTATTCTGTTGTTTCGAGGGCAACAATCATCATATCATTGGTCCTGATTGCTCAGTGGATAAACCCTGTGCAAAATCTGCTGGCGCATCTATTAATACTGCCAAATCTATAATGGTGGTGCTCACTACAGGGGGCTTTGCTGGTAGGCTTCTTGAGTAGATGGAGGTTTGGTTATGGAGTTGTGAAAGCCACTGGTTAAGACCAGCGCTCCTTCATGAGGGCGCTAGGAGATCATGACCCACCATTGGGGTGGGTCACGCTGAAGGATACCATCTGGTTAAGTGGGAGGCAATGTCAAGATTTTAACCAGATGGATCCTTCCAATAGTATCAGAATCAGGGGTTTCAATTAGTTGAGTGTAATTGCCAGCTAATCGCCTAGTTTGATACTAATTAATGTTATAAAAATATCAATTGAGTTTAGGTTCAGAAGATTCCCAGTTTGGCGCTGAATATCAAATCATGGTGATTGTGGGAATTTCCAGGGGGAAGCTGATGTATTCGTTTACAAACATATAACAATTATTTTGCTAACTATAATTTGAGTTGGCAAAATATTATCCCTGTGAAAACTACCATAAGAAATGATTGTGGTATTTTCCTGTGAAAAGTTGAAGTATTCATTACTAATCCTCTAGGATTTCCAACTAATTAGCACCAGTGACTCATGCTGAGGATGCTTGAAGTTCTATCTACTTATAAATTTATATATGATCAACCAGTGACTTATGCTGAGAATATATTGACCTAATTTAATATTCGGTGATCAGATGAGCAGATATGGAGGGAATTACTATGGGTATTAATAAATAAAGTTTATGATCTGATAGAGATTTGGAATCAAGATGCTGTTGGGTTTTCTGGTAGTTGATTGGCCAAAGAGCACTTGGGTGCAGTAGCCCTGAAAGTAGTATAAATAGTTGTTCATTCCCTTCTAATAGAAGTCTCTCTTGCACCAATCTTCATTTTATTTGATAGTGGCTTAGAGCATCTAGAGTAGGAATAGATAAGACTGGGGATACATGATAAGCAAGGGTGAACACGCCTGGAGTAGCCGGCGCTGCCAGCTCCCATGCCACCTCTCTATGAGGAACTAGTGGGAACCTGGCCAGCTGGCTACCAGCGGATGAGCTGCATAACCACCAACCCTATCAGGGTGCAGCGTGGGAGGTGCCATACCTGTCTAAGAAGGGGGATGGACTTGCTGGGGCATTCCCAGATGGGTTGGTAAAGGGTCACGAGGGTGGGGCAGCGCAGAAGTGCCTGAGCTGCCCATGAAGGGGGAAGGACTTTTCAAAGCATACGCTGAGGACGCCTGGGGCTAAAGCAAAGCCGTTGGTGGTTAGTTGGTGGATTGGACGCAGGACTTGTAGGGGTTAGTATGCCAATGAAGGCGAAACAGCAAAAGGTCACCAGTCTTCATACTGGTTGGCCTGGCACACTAGTGGAGCCCAGGATTGATTTCATGACAGGTTACTTGCAGACAATGCTGAGTATCTGTGAGATAGATTTTGAGTTGCCTGTGAGTTACACCGATGATATTTCATGAGTGTATGAAGAGTTATGCCAAAGATGGTTAAGGTTGGAGCCTTACCAATGTTTACCCCAGGATACGCCAGAATCCAATATAGCCCCAGATCATATAAAAGTTAGTTGGGTGAGCTGATCAGCTATGTAAGCTCCACCTTTTTATTTAAATAAAAATCTACATTTTCCCATTATTCACTTTTTCAAGTTTATTGTTACTAGAAATCCTGGATAGCAAGAGATCCCTAAGGATTAGATGCTGGGTTAAGAATCTAGAGAGTCATAAGTTCTACCACTCCCCCCTGATGCCAATGAAGGAAGCATAACAAGGGGTCAACAGTCCTCATACTGTTAATCCTGGCACACTATCCAAGTTCCTGAACCATATGTTAAAAAATGGTGAGTTTTCAACAATTGGCACTCACAGCCAAGCACATTGTTAGTGTGTTGCTATTTTCTGGAGGCACAATGTCAGTAGATTAGAAGGTGGTTTACAGCCACTGAATTTGGTGCTAAATACCAACAGTTCCCATAAGTTCAACAATTGATTTTGTCAGTGACGCGTATTGTATATTTAATTAGAACAGTCTGCAATTCGTTGGCTATAAAATCTGCTAACTATTTCTATTTTAAATTATTGGAGCACTATCAATAAAATTGGCAAAAATTCCACCACACTTATGTCAACCACTTTTGGAGAAGTTTGCAACAAAGAACTGCTCTGTTGTATTGTCAATGTCACTCTGCAAATTTTAGCTTCAGGCACAAGAGTTATTTTAAAAGAACATAATCTGGTTAAGCTGGGGGAAGTGTTG